>JASDQU010240583.1:14727-25413 GCA_032191745.1 Picea mariana | reverse complement strand
TGGGAAATTTTTTGACTTTGAAACTCTATATAATGGAGGGAGGAGAATGTTGTTGGATCTCTTTTGTTTGCATAACGTTACGCTGCAAAAATATCTACTTGACTAACTTAGCTTGTGGGATTTGGGATACCCATCTCCGTGAGGAGTGGTAGCTTGGCCTTGCGAGGCAAGTTGGGAGCTAGCGGATTCTCTGGTTAGTGTGTGTGGCCCCTTTGCGGCTCGGGGGGCTAAGGGGGAAGAAGAGCACCCCTAGCGTTGGCTGGGAGGTACCGGTGAAGTCTCATCGGTCGACAAGCAGGAGTTGCACGGAGCGCATGGGACATCAAATCAGACCGGGTGTTTGGGCAATGGTATGCTTCCTTTATTGTTGCATGGTAGATTTTTAATATGATATATGCCTTTAGTTCTACATGTTTATTGGGTGAGGAAAATGATTGTCTTAGTATTCTAATTGATGACTTAAATTTTCCCATAGTCGTTAGCTCGATGTTGGTCTTCCCATGGCCTTCGATCCCCACATGTCTTGATCGTCTTGTGGTTGATTGATTATGATGATTGCGGTTTATTTTTCCTTCATCCCTAGCTCACCAGTCCTCGCCTGAGCAGTCGGCTAGGAGCCTGATCTACGATCATCGCTTCGGTGTTAATAGACCTATGGATCTCAACACCCTTCTTTTATATGTGTGGATGATGAGCGAAGTATGTTCTTGTCAGTCGTCTACCTATGATAATTGTCCTTGGTTGATAGTTTGCCTTGCGCCCTGATGCGTTTATTTAACCCTGCAAATTTGATTGTTGGCGAAGTTTTTCTTTAAACTCGACATGTTTATATCTTGTCGTTATCTCATTTTTACCCCATTTTTATATCTTGATGGACCAATTTTAACCTACGTTTTTTTTCTTGGATAAATTATAACTCTGCTTTTTGTATTGAAGGATAAATTTTAACCCTACGTTTTTATTCTTGGATAAATTATAAATATGCATTGTATTGGTATCATAGAAATGAAAAAAGGATTTTAGTTCCCTGTCTGCGGTTTTATAATTGGTATCTGGGAAATGAAAAACGTTTTTGTTATTCCTGTCTGCAATTTTTGCTTGGGCTGCGTTTATTTTTTTATTTTTTTAAGAATTAAGAGGCAAGAAGGCGATGACGACAACAGTTTAACCACACCATAGACGACAAACACAAGCACACAACCCAAGCAATAGGAAACTACAAATCCACTCACTAGCTCAAGGGAAACTGGGTGAAACATGCGTAGGACAACAAGGAGGAACGACTACCCACCTGACGCAAACAAGACACTCCTACACTCTCAGGGACAACTTCCCCTTCCCAACACAATGACGTTGATGAACAAGACTAGAACCTTAAGGCACGTGAACCAAATGCATGAAGGTGTTCCACCCATGCGCCCAAGCAACTTACCATGCTCGACAACACTCCACAACACGCACCAATCTCGGCCAGGTATTCGTTCGCTGCTATCCCATTGGGTGTGCCATGATCCCTTCATCAGGAATCATGCCATCCCCAGGTGATAAACACATCGACAAACTTGGCACCACACACCCTATCAAGACCGAGGACTCTAGATAAATCCGACACGCTAGAAAGCAAATACTGAAAGGAAAACCACACCCATACCCCAACGACAGGTCGACGAAACGCCAGAGGACGAAAAAAAGGGATAACGCAAGCCAATACACGACATCGTCCACACCCCAACCATTCACCCAGTCTAAAGTAGTCAACAGTTACAATTGTTTGACAATGATTGACCCTTTGAAGTTAGCAAGTCCAACCTATAAAATAGTCTTTAACTTTCCATCTGATTAACATTAAATAAAAATCCAAATGACCATTCTACTTAACACCTCAGTCATTCAATTCAATCGAAAAATTATCAACTATGAATCGATTAGGCAAATTTTCATTATAATCAATCATTAAATACAATCTAATTAACATTAAATTCATGTCATTTCGGCAGTCTTCTTTAATCAATATTAAACCAAAATGACAAGTCTAAATTAAATTAAATTAAGTCCATAAACCCCCATCTAATTCATCGAGTCTAATTTACCAGGTTAGACAACAACTATATGTCAAATTAACTTTTAATACATATCTAACTCAGCAAGCCTAAATGACTACTAGTCAGTAACCTGCGAATCTGATTAACCTTAAGTACAATCTAATACATAAATACTACGCATTCAACGCAACAATACATGATTTTAATAACAATTAATTTGCAATAATAAATACAAGGCATTTACGCAGGAACAGATATATAATTTGCAAGCTACTTAACCTTAAGGAATGCATAGATTCGTCTCATTAAAGGCCGGAATACATGACTGAAATGATAAAAAAATTCCATAATAAATACCAGGCATTCAATGCAGGAGTACATGATTAAATTATAAATGAATTGCAATAATAAATATAACACATTCAACCAAAAACGCAAAGTAGTATCTGCAAGGATTACGCATCAATAACTAAATAGCTGAGCAAGAGATTGGGGATACGCATCAATACATAAATAGCTTGAGCAAGAGATTGGGAAATGAACACGCCTTCAGAAGTCTTAGGGAAAAATTAAATGCAATGCATTCCTAGAGAGGGCAGAGTGGTTAGGTATGAAACAGAAATCATGGTCTAAAATAAAGGCTTGCTGCCATGCCAGCCATAAGTTATTCTTACTCCACCATAATCATCATTCACAACAGACTAATTAAAAACTAAAGGATTACTCCAAAATAGAACGGTGTGACTAACTCCTTGTTCCGGAATTTTGTGGTAAAAAAAACAATGGAATTACTAACCCATTACCGTTTGTTGCCTAATATCAAGGTGACCTGAGACTAAACGCTATCCCAAACATTCAGCAAAAAAAAACAGACAGTCCCAGATCGCGGGGAAAGGTTACTACAATCATTACACATTGCAAATCGCAGAGAAAATAGTTATACAGTCATTACACAATACTAATCACAGACGGGGATACTAAACAGAATGTAGACAGTGATAAAAACGTTTTCATTCGCCTGGGATACCCAAGCCTGTGTCTAAGTCTGTTGAACTGTGTAATGTATTGCTCAAATAGGTAGGCAAGGGTATGGAGTTAGTAACTTCTTTTAATGTAGGGAGTAAATAATTTATAATAACACTAAGTAAATTGTCTCTAAGATCAGGATCACTAAGACTGGGTAAACGATAGAAATCCTCATGTTCAATGTGGTAGACATCAGATCTTTCGGTTGTAAAAGGGAGGGTTGTATGTAATGTGGATGGTTGTTCTCGCACTACTGGGAGCAATCCCGATTGTGGGAGAGAACGAGTAGGAATTAGTGGTATGGAAGGAGCAGTATCGATGGTAGTCTGAGCTTCAACTTGCTTGTGGGAGGGTTGTGGAGTGGTCAAAAAAGGAGGTGTAGCTAGAGAGAGAAATAGAGGAGGGATAAACTCTGCAGATGTTCTAGTGGTCCTGAGGGAAAGGGATCGATCGCGAAAATGTAAGTGGTGAGTTATCTAAGAGATTATTTTCCCAAGAAGAGAGCGAGAAGTATAATGTCAGACAGATAGATTTGAGCTTATCAGTTATGGAGTCTTGTCCAGGTAGGGAAGTATCANCCTTCATGTATATCTAGCTCTACAAGAATCCTAGTCAGTTTTTTTTCTAGTCCAGCTAGTGTCTTTGAATCCATGCTGATGTAATGGCCCAAAGAGTTCCCAATGGACAAAAGAGATTTCTCATTCCAAAGGTTGAGTGGTATTCCAAGGAGGAGAACCCATAGATGTCGAAGTCGGAAGTAATCATGTGATGGATCGAAGCTCACTCGCCAGCACTTCAGCATGAGGTTGTTGTCATCCAGGGTCCAAAGTCGCTCCAGGATAGTTGTGGAATCCTCAGGTGATTTGAACTGAAAATATAACCAACCACGTACAAGATGTGAGAGGGAAGGGACATATCCCAATAGAGGCCTCCAGGTTTTTTTCATCCAGAATTCCAGTTCATTATTACAGAGGTATTTATAGGAGAGTCTACCCACAAGACTACACATGTCCATGGAGACCGAGTTCTCCAGTCCAATGTCCACACCTAGGACAAGATTTTTTTTTGTTTTCTTTGAAACCCAAGGGTGTTGGTTGGATTTCCTACCCCCAATAGAAGAGGATCTAGCCTTACGAGAAAAGCCTACAGATCTTGAAGTGTCAAGTGAATCTTGAGAATCCTGTCTCTGGTTGATAAAATCATTGTGAGGTAAAGTAAAGGGAGGACTGGTGGTTATGGAAGAGGTGAAACAAGTGGAGGGTCGAATCTTGCAGAGTTCGGTTTGTAGGCTTCTAGAGGTAAGTTTGTTGTCTGCAGGGAGTAGGGTAGGACTTGTATAAGGTTGGGAGGGAGAAGTGAGGACAGGGGAGTGGTTAGTAGTGTGTATAAGGGGTTGAGTTTTATGAGAAGGAAAGGTGAAGTTAGGCTGAGTGGAAGGATGGAGAGTTTTGAAAACTGTAGAAGAAGTGTGATCAATTGTTTCAAGTGACACACCCTAGTTAATGTGCCTGGAAAGCTCACCTGAGGAGGTGAATAGGCTCGCACTATTCCATATGGCCTCATCAACAACACTCATGAGTGCGTTGACTTATGCCTCCATCAGTGCAAGTCTCGAGAGGAGGGAGGGATTAAAAATATGTCCCTGAAAACAAAGAGGAGTAGTAGGTTAGAGGTCTGTCACTAGAGTTTGTAAATCAGGTAGGTGGGTACAAAAAGAAGGCAATAGGTGAGTCCAAAAGGAATCCAAACCGAGACAAAGGGTTTGGTTGTCTAGATTCACCAGTTGCCTCCAATCTCCTCTAGAAGTTGATAGTGTTGTTCACCTCTCATATTAGTAACAAACAAAAATATTGTTGATATTTGAGAAGTTAGTAAATTGTCCCAGATGTTATGCAAGTCAGGTGAGAGGGTCAATGTGGAAGCCAAACAGTGACAAGTTGTATGGATGGAGCACAGAGTATGTAAGCTCGCTCAAGTGAAGAAGGTGATAGTAGGCCTTGTAAGCTTCACAGATCGTAGGAAAGGGAGATGGAAAAAGACAACAGAGGAAGGGTGAAGGGCCGATCACAGTCTTAAATCAACAGTACTACAAATTTAAGGGCTAGCGGTGGGCCTGGTTGCACGAGATATGCCATTGATGCGCCTTCAAGCTCATTTCCAAGCCCATTGCCAAGCCCCGAGTTCGGAAACAATGAACCTACCCCTAAAACCCTCCATTATTTTCCAAGATTATCACAAAGGGATAGCCACTTTGTCATTGGAAATCTCATTTTTTTTCTCCCGAGTTAGCTTACTCCTATATGGGACTCTTCATCAAAAATCTTATTTAACTTGAGAGGAATTTATTGCATACTCCATATCCAATGTAATTGGAGAGATATTTCTTTATTACCCATTATTCAAGCATATGCAGAAGGCTAAATATACTCATCCTATAAACTTTCATAAGAGCACTTCACCTTAGATTCATTCTATAGTCTAAAGATCAAGTTTTTCTCATAGTCTAGAGTCAATGTAGCGTATTTCTTTTTCTCAACCTCAAGTATTAAGAGAAAGTATCTTTCCATGTTTCTTCTTAAGGATTAGGCTTGGGATTATTGTTATATCTTTTTATATATTATCTCCTTGTATTTCTCCCAGCGCCTTCTCAAAACAAGATTTAACATACTTCCCTCTTACTAGATTCATTTTAAATGCTACATTTATCTTTCTATTTGTCATCTTTCCCAAATACTTTAGATAAAATCGTGGTTTAGGATAGATGAATAAGGATAAGAGACATATGAATAGTAATTAAATTTAGAAGAGAATAGTGTGTTCCTCAGTGAAAATATTAGATTCTTAACAAATTGTGCCTACTAGAGAGCCACCGTATAAAAATCATGGATCTAACAGAGGTAAAATGATAGTTTCTAGATTAATTTTGTGTGATAAATGGGAAGATGAATTCGTCCTAATCCAAAACTATTCTATGTATGCAACTTGATCTATAAGGATTACTATTATGAATTAACCTACTAAAACTAATGTGGATCCATCTAATGGCCACGATAATCCATCATTTAGTGTAAGCAATGCATTAAACCTTGAATCAAAATAAAATTAGATTTCTTCTATAGGGACAAATGTGATCTCATCCATCAAAAACACAATTCAATCTATTATGGGATCAATTCACTATGTTGGCATGATTCGGTATATTTTAGAGCTTAATCATTGTACAGAAGAACCAATTTAGTTAGTTGTGGGCTCGATTAGGGTTGATAATCGCTCATTTCTTATTGTTATTAACTTGATTATGTATGGAAATGACTACTGCATGATCCATGTTGTTAGTGGTTTGATTCGAGGTATTATTAATTCAGACCTAAATGCAAATGGCTCAATGTCTATGTGTTTGTCTCTCATTACTAATAGACCAGTTTCCTTGATTAACAACATAGTGTTAGTGACTTTCCCGATCTCTATATAAAATAATGAAATGTTTTCAAATATTGATGTAACATTTGTTGTTGGTAATGTTGGGCTTGTCATCGGTACTGCTAGCAACACAATTTTATCAATGATCACTTAGACTTTTCTTGGAGTTGGATTGACTTCTATCAATGTTGTTAGTAGCCCATTATCTATTATCATTGTTTTTGATGTTTTTTAATAAATTCCATATATGCATTCCAAATTGTGTGACTAACATTATAAATTTGATTTAGGCTATGGGAATTACATAACTTAGCCTTGTATCCAAGACCCCCTTACCAAGTGATATCAATGGTGTTTTAACAACACTTTTTCCTACATTCCTACGTAAACCTTATTAGGTATATGCCTTTGTTTCTCATGTATTAGTGGGATACCCAAGGAAACTTGTGGATCTAATTTTAAAGATGTGATCCACAATCTACCTTGGGTATCCCAATTGGATGTATTAGTGGGATACCCAAGGAAACTTGTGGATCTAATTTTAAAGATGTGATCTACAATCTACCTTGGGTATCCCAATTGGATTGTCACAACATATTTCAAAATGTTATTATTGATATCCACTTTGATATCCACAAATGCATAAATATGTCATTCTTATTGTTAATATTCTACAACAATGGAATATGAATAATATGGAATAAAATAAAATAAAACAATAGAACAATTCATCAAAAAAAATCATTTACCCTCGATAAAACCCAAATTCAAGAAAAATTCCAATGCTTATATACAAGATTTTATTATTTAGTTTAAAAGAGATACATACATGAGTCGTATACTATCAAATGTAGAGAGATATGCAATTCTCTAAGTTTCACTCTCCACTTTGAGAATGTTGTGTATCTTTCGTCCTCTCAGTCTTCAAACAATGATCCATCTTCAATCTCTTCCCCTCCATGTACCCTTCTTTGTTTGAACCAAGAAAGTGTTGACAATTATAAACAAATCATCACCATTTTGGCATGCATTTCCTCTGTTATTTCCAAGGGTTAGTTTCACGCCTTTTACGACTTATTGGTCCACATGATGTTGATGTGGAAATCCGTGTGCTTGCATCCATGGTGTCAATTTTCCATCATATTTTGAGTGTCTGTAGTGCTTTGAGGTAGTTGGAAAGAGGGAGGGATCCCCAATGCCATTTATCTCAAAGGCTGGGCTTACAAGTGGTTTTTCCCCATTAAACATAAAAGAAACCCTTTGTACCTCCATTAACCTAACAAGATCTCGCTACTCATTAAGAAAGTACTAATAATTCATCCCTTCCATCTTTTGCTTGCAACCTGCGATATATTAGTTCTTTAACCTCTAATTAACTTGACACACCATATCATGAGGAAATTAATGATAAGATTTTAAGTTCTTATTTATCCCAATGATCCAATTCCTTCGTAGCATGAATCCACATGATCTTGTTTTGAGGTATTCTCACACTGCATCTCCCCAATCACAAGGTTTCTGGTCCCCAAAATTTTATTGGGAAGAAGAAGGAAGATTGTAGCCTCCACTATTTTCTTCTACATCTTTCTTTAAGGTTATTTCTTCAAGTCATTTCCATTCTCAACCTTTTTTGTTTTCTTTGTTACGATAAGGGAAGCTTTGTCTTTCCCTTCACATTCCTTGATGAAAAATACTTAGTCACCTTTCATCAAGTGATATTTGTTTTCTCTCTCATAAATCGATGTATCCATATCCCACAAACAAGTGCTTTCAAATATCATTTCACATGCATCAAGTGTTCTAGCTATATCACACTCTACCTCATCAAAAAATAAACATTATGGAAAACTTGGTCTGATATAATCTTGATCCTCATTTTAGGTTTCTCTTGTATCCACCCCAATGAGCATGGTTGTACTAGTTCATGTCACTAAACCAAGCTCATTAACTGAGACTTCATAAATCAAATTGCTTTGAGAACCACTATCAAACACAACATTTATCTTCTCATTTTTCACTTGAACCTTGATTTGGAAAAGAAAACTCTTTTCTCCAATTGCTCTTGGCTGTTGCGATGTGGTGAATACTAGATTCTTGTCCACATTAACATTGTCTTCTACCCCTACTCTTGTTGTTTTAAGGTCCTCCTTTTTCTTGAACTTGAACCATTTAGGATATAGTTTAGGATGAAGTTTCTAGCACTTATCATTTGTGTCCCCTCGCATCAAAATGGTTGCAATTCTTTTTGGAATATTTCCATATTAAAGTATGGATGTAATTTTTGTAATTTTTATTCACCTCTTCTCATTCATTTTGTCTTTGTACCTAATTTTATATAAAGAACTTTCTTACTTGCTTCAATTACACCTTTTGTCTTTGTACCTAATTCTATATAGAAAATTTTCCTACTTGCTTCAATTACACTTTTGATGTTTAGAAATCATGTACACCTTCTAATATAACTATACAAGCCTCCAAAATACTTTAGTACTACCGTAGTTTCCCTAATAAAATGCTCAACAAAATAACTTGTTGCCCAAATTCAAACATATATTTTTAAACACTTTACCCTCACTCTTAGTAAGGATATGATTATCACATAATTTTTTCTTCATACCTAATTATAATTCCATTCATTATTCCTTCCAACATTCCATTTAATTACCAATTATTTCTTTCACGGCCATTTTTTCTTGAGACGTCTCTATATATTTCATCTGAGTGTCATCAATTTAAAATGGGGATTGAATTATTGTGAAACAAACTCAATTAAAATTGAACATCCTCCTAGCGCGGTGTATAGTTAAATTATGCGGTGTATAGTTAAATTATGGGAAAAATCCTTAAAAGGAAGGACCAAAGTTTCCCTACTTACCAATAAATTAAAAATTAATTATGTATCATCGAAATATTTTGAGATTGTGTGATACAAAAAATTATAAATCACATGGAATTGTCAATAATCTAATGGTATGGCACTTGGCTAGAAATCATGATTTCACTAACAATTGGATTACATGGAATTTTTGGTCAAGTGCCATACTCTCGTGTTATTGTTTAGTGAGAAGAAAAGTAACCAAACATAATTCATTAAGTCAAAAAGAAAATAATGGAAAAGATCTAAGTTAAATTTTTTTACATACCAATAAATTAAAAATTAATTATATATCATTAAAATATTTTGAGATTGTGTGACACACAAAATTATAAATCATGTGGAATTGTAATACACATAAACCCAATGTCATTGATTTAATTGTATAGAACTTGGCTAGAAATTGTGATTTTACTAACAATTGGATTACATGGAATTTTTGGTAAGTGCCATACTCTCATGTTAAGGATTGTTAAGTAAGAAGAAAAGTAACCAAACATAGTTCATTAAGCCAAAAAGATAACAATGGATGTTAATTTTCATATGCAACTCTATGTGACTAATTTCATGTYTGAAAATTGCTTCCTAGTGATCTAACTATCACTGAACAATTTTACATTGAAATTATTGACTAAAAATGTATGTGGTGGAAACAAAAAGATCAGAGATGAATCATCAATACACAAGAGACACAATAATTATGTTATGTAACTTTATCCAATCCTTCAAATCTGAGGACAAAAACCAGTCCTCTCAACTAATACAATATCACCAAATATGAGGACAACCTTGTCTTTACAAAACAAGAGAATTTGAGGACAACCTTATCCTTCCATTACAAAATAGAAAACCAAACCTCAACTATATTCTGGAAATATCCTTTGCTCACAAATATGTTGTAGACCACCTGTATAGACTACTGACATCGCCTGTGAGCCTGTATGAATCTGTACCTGCCCAGAAAACCGAATATGTGATTCACCAACTAAAAACTAGCAAACATACGCAATTTTCTTTCCTGCAAACCGTGTATACCCTATACATGATTCATCCTTCTGCAACCTGTGTATATGCGTGCTTCACCTATCGAAAAATCACATATGAGTACAAAAAAATGGTACGGCCACCTTCGTACACTTCTCTCTCTGCCACCTTATTTCTCCTAGGCTAGATTTGCGACCTTGTAGAATTTCCTAGTTGAGATCACCAATCCTCCTTGACACAAGTGCAAACTCACTTATGCCAATTCCATTCTTCCACAATGATGATCTAATGTCACAATGACATCTCTCCTTTATATAGGAGTCCAATGAGTGAGTTTAG
>JASDQU010240582.1:94263-106667 GCA_032191745.1 Picea mariana | reverse complement strand
ATATCCATGCCTTCATGCTAGAAGAAATATGAAATGTTTTATTTCTTTATTTCTCCAAGTGATTGGTTAATGTGAAATGCATCTCAAAGAGAAGTTGCATAGAAGAATATATTTTGCCCAATCAAATCTTAATTTATGAGCATGTTGGTAATTTTGAGATGAAAGATTATCGTTGGCAATTATACACTCAAAATGATAAATGAACAATACAGTGTACGTATAACTAAAATATTATAGAATTGCTTAAAATATTGGTATTGGTTTTAACAATAAAATCTAACATTTTTTCCTAGGTCCTTGTAATATTTTAAAGATTCGCTTATTTGTTTTTTTTTTTTTAATTAAGCTAAAGCTTATTTATATTATAGTAGGAAAAAAACAGTTATACACAAAGCCAAAGGTTTTAGATGAGGGGGCTCATGTTGGTTTTAGATGAGGGGCTCATGTTGGAACCTTTGCTTTAACCGATATAGCTTAAGCTTTATATTTCGTTCATCACTAAAACTACCATTGGTTGCATACTAATAAGTCATTGGACTTGATAACTAAAGTACATACTATAAAATCTAGATAGAGCATAGTCTAGCATATGGCCTTAAGCTTCTTGCATATACCACAAGAGAGTGTTTTGCCAATAATTAGGCCAACGGTCTCTAAACACAGTACTAAAAAACACAAAAATATCTTTTTCGGGAGGAGATGGAACCAGTTCCATGGTTGTATATGCCTCATCATCATCAAGTGGGATGGGGTGGAAGGGATTTGCACCTAGTGGTTGCTCGATTCCCTCCTCACTAGCATACGTAGTTAAAATCGTTTCTAAACCTTGAATGGCTTGGAGGAGAAATTGATAATTATCATTCAACTTTTTTAACTCCTCCTTTATGTCTTGCAAAGCAGTGTTGCTATCCTCCTCCACCTCATCCAAGTCCAAAGTGAAGGAGTATCTAGTGTTTCAACTCTTGGAGAAGTTGGTTTTCAACACAATGCTACCCAGTCCTCATATATCTTGGCATTACTAGTGTCTCCCCTCTTTTCTCTAACCCTCTCTTGTAACTTATGAAGGCATCAAATCTTAGCTTTTTTATTCCTTTCATTGAATCCCTTGGCAATCCTCTGTGCTTTAGTCTACTTTTAGGCTAACCTAGACTAATGTTTGTTGGGCTATAGTGGTGGCCTGTAGGATGGCGATAAACCTTTGTGCACTGACGACGTATTAGAATCCTTTGTTGCTTTTGCTTGCCCTCCCTTCTCCTCCAAGCTTCGAGGAGCTTGACAAACTAGGATGGACACCCCATAGTCCATATCTCTCAATGTCTCAATTCTCTCCTTTCCCTTTGGCTCTCTTTGTCGATTGTAGAGCCTAGAGGCCATATTATACCACATACAAATGATCACGAGGTGAAGTAGCTCAAGGAGAATATCTCCTTTCATCATAAATCGAATGATAATTATTTTATGCATGTGTACTCTCTTCTTCATTACCAAGAGTGGGTGCTCTAGAATGTTTGTCTGATCTTCTGCTACCACCAATCTCCTGCATGTGAGCAATGTTTGGAGGACTGGTTGTATGGTAACCTTCTTCTACATGTGCATACTCCCTCATGCCATCGATCGCCACCATGTGTTGGTTATGATGGCCTATAGGTGGTGGTACAGAGTGGGCATGTCTCATCCCTATCTCCCCATTCAGGGGGGTTTGATCACTTATTACATATTAAATTAGACATGGAAAATATTTTTCCATTTAGCTTATGTATATAATTTAACTTAAATTTATGTTAATGCTATAACATTTTCAGAAAATATGGATTATGTTTTAGCATCTCTCTATGGATGGCTACATTATTAAAATTGAAGAAAAAATAGGTACCACAAATCCTATCCATGAACTTATAAATGAATTTCTTTGAAAAAAAATATTATTTCTTAATTTTTATATTGATTTTAAATTTGAAGACAAAGTTCACAAAATAAATCCTACCTATGAACTCATAAATGTAATGGTTTGAAAAAATATGTTTTCTTAATTTCGTTGAGTTATGTTGAGACCAAGTGGTAGTGATATAAAGATGTACCAATATTCTATCCTTAATATCTCCTCTATGTTGTCATCTAGCAAACATTAATGTTTTTATTCATTTCTTCATCATTATTATCATCCATATCTATAATTCATTTGTCATTATTATCATCCATATCTATAATTCATTTGTCACTGAGTCTCATAATTCCATAAAGTATTTTTCTCATATCTATAATTCATTTGTCATTATTATCATCCATATCTATAATTCATTTGTCATTGAGTCTCATAATTCCATAAAATATTTTTCACTTGGCTTGAGGGATCTCTCATGTTTGTCACTGAGTCTCATAATTCCATAAAGTATTTTTCTCATATCTATAATTCATTTGTCATTATTATCATCCATATCTATAATTCATTTGTCATGGAGTCTCATAATTCCTCATTTTTCATTGAGTCTCATAATTCCATAAAGTATTTTTCACTTGGCTTGAGGGATCTCTCATGTCAGATCTCTTGACCAGCTTGCCTATAGACAAATTCAGTGATCTTGTCATAGATCTCCAATTTCAGGATCAAAAGATACAAAATGCATCCTTGTCTACTTGTGCCTTACTATGAAACGGATTTTATCTTGTCTATTTGTATGCCATGGATTGGTTTTGTATTTTATGTGCACACACTATCTGTTAAGATTCAAGTTAACATGGATTGGTTTTGTATTTTATGTGCACACACTCCTCTCACATTATAAATTTGGCCGTCTTAAAAGTAAAGCAAGATATGTACTTAAAGTGATTTTATAAATCTATGATAAGGTTATTATATATTGAAGGAGAAGAATCGTTCGTTGACCCAAAGTCTACGTCATATTAGTGCAAGAATGTGTGTAATTGATACGTTTTTGGTTTTATAATTCCCTTGGCTTTTAATAAATGGTTGGTTATGTTGGACGAAACTATGACTTGTCATTCCATCCCATTTTGAAGATTTGTGAAATGTTGAAGTCACATATATCAATTACTTGAATGACTTGGCCAATATGTATAGAAATTTATTTGAATTGGTATGGTGAAAGCCCATCTAAATTTATAGACATTCATTAATGAATAAGCAATTTTGTTGCTCAATCCCTTAATCCTTGTTGTAATAGGACTTTCTACAAATGTTTTTATAAATGTTTTTGTTTTTAATCTTTGAATTGATTGATTTTCATTATATATATTTTTAATCATTTTAAAGTTGTGTTAATTTAACATGATGTTTATATATTATATAAGTTATGTTTATTGTTATATTACTTTTGTCGTTAGTAGTTGGTTCATTATTTGTAATTGTATTCTTTGTCACTTGTATATATTTAGGAGATTTGGTTTTCAGGAGTATTAAGAGTTATTTATAAACATAAGATATAAAGGAGGTTGCCCCCTCATAGTGGGTTTTCTATTCAATGAATTTTTATCATTCTCAAGGCATGTCATTAGTTATTGTTTCTATTTTTATACTATTAGAGTTATTTGGTGCATAACATTTTCTATCAGAGTAGACAATCCTTGGTTTAGCTCTTTTAAACATGTCATCTTACCATTTTCACTTTGATTTTTTTTTGGATCATTGGCTTTTTGTGAAAATTTTAGGGTTGATAGAGGAAAGAGTGAAGTACATTGGCTAAAAATTTATGATTTTGGTTCAATATATTTTTGGAGTTACAAGTTGTACAACTTAGGGGTTTTGTCTAGTCCTCAAACTAGGCTTAAATATGTATATCTAGTAAAATAATCAAATATGAAGATTCGAAGGTCCAGATTGAGTGTCATCAGTAGAATTAGAAAGAAGACAGGCCAAATTATTGGAGTTAGCAATTTCAATCGTGTTTTTTCCTTGGAAAAATATTTGAAACTTCATTGATAAACATGAAATTACATTATGTAGATGCATAAGGTCATTGTACAAAAATCCTATAGGAGGCATTAACTCCTCAAAATAAACATATCCATAAAGCAAAATTTCCATCCCTAGTTTGTTCAAGAAAATCCTTTGTAAATAACCATATGTATATACCTATTACATTTATCCTCTTATAAATGAGGCTTATTAACAGTACCAAAAAAATCATACCTACAAGAAAAATTCGGTCGATCTTGAAGGTCACCATTAAATGTCCCATATTGATAGATACAAAAAATAAAAAAGTCATTTATTACATAGATCATCTTCAAATTGTAAAGCATCAATGGATATCAACTAATAAATAATGAAAAGAAGCATGAAGGTATTTTGAGACTTGGCCTTCATGCTCTTCCCAAATATGCCACCTTCCAGGTTCCAATCATAGTCCATATTTGGAGAGCTTGTCATCTTACATATTCCTCTCTCAGAAAATATGATTAAAATAAATCATTTGAAAAGAGGATTTTAAAGTTTGAATCTTAGAAAGAAATGGATGAAGAATACAATTCCCACATGCAGACTCACTAGTCATCCATTTTATTACAACTTGAGAATCGTTGAATACATACACCTCATGAACTCCATTCTCAATATCCAAGGATAAAGTAAGCTTCTGCACCATAAGCTCTACATAGTAATTTGTTCCCCTATCCAAACCAACTTTAAAATTGATATAGTGCACTTCCTAGAGACGAGTAGTCCCCCCTTCACCACATAATTGTGGATCTCCTTGGGCTACTAGAGCATCAAAGTATATTTAGGGATTCAACTTATTAATGAATTGCTCCAGTGTTTGTCTTAGAGGTCTCTTTGGACATACTTGTCTAACGGATATAAGAATATTCGAACTTTGTAAAACACTCTATAGAGTAGGTACAAACATATCATCAAATGGGAAAGAATTTCTCACCAACCAAATTCCCCATGCTACAATAATTGGGAGATCTCTATAACTCCTTACGATATCATTTCCATTCCATCCTGTAAAACATTCTTCAATTGAGTTTCCAACCCAATTAAGCCTTAACCCAACAACCTATTCAATCTCTTATCAAACTTGTGTAGCATAGGAGCAAGAAATAAGTAAACGAGAAATAGACTCTTCATCATTCTTACATATATAACACCTTCCTGGCCCAAAATTATTTCTTTTCTAAATATTTTCCTACGTAAGCACTTTTTTGTTGAGAGGCAATCACATGAAAATTCTTGCTTTTAAAGGACATCTATACTTCCATAACTTCTTCCACCACGAGATCAATTATTCCTACACATAATGCCTTATACCCTAGTTTTGGTGTGTAGACCCCACCCAAAGCCTTCCTTGACCAAAGTAATCCATGATCTTCATCTTTTATCCAATCATGAATTGTTCTAAGCTTTCTTATATAACCTTCCCATTGCACCGCCTCTTTACCTCTCAAACCTATCATCTCAACACTCTTCCATTCCTCTCACCGCAAAGTTGTAGAGTCTCCATTAGCTATATGAGAAAGAGTATAATATATTTTCCCTTAAAATTGCCATCATATTATTTAACAATATAAAGTTTTCACCACAACTGAACCGTGGATCCTCCCCTAGTATAATCGTACACCCATCCCCCACTTTCTAGATTAGCCATCTGCATATAGTGGAAAATATTTTATGGTATCCTTTCATATGATTGATCCATTGTGAAAGGACTTTGTCTATTATATTAATCATTTTTATATTGAAGATGGAGATATTTACTTTTGGCACGATCACCTAGCGCCATAATCCTTTATTAGACCCCACCCCTATCTCCTTTGGGACTGCAAGTCTTTTACATTTCACCAATGGAATCCCCCTCTTCTCTATACATGCATATCATAAAAAATGATAACTAGTCTTCCTCGACTTGTCAAGTACTCCTATTGGAATGAAAACCAATGTCATCCAATGTATTGGGATAGCTTCAATAATTGATTTAACTAGTATAAGTCTTCTTCCCCATGACAAATAGTAGTTGCACTAAATGATAATCTTTTCTCAAGCTTGACTAACAACCATTCCCAATCTTTTTTGACATAGACACTTATTTTTATAAAAAAAACCAAGATACTTCAACCTACCATGTAACTCTTTCTTTTGATAAAGAAACAAATCTAAAAAGAAATGACATATTCATCATTAATACTTGCAAAGGAGATTGTAGATTTGCCTACATTTACCATCATTCTAGTTGCAGTGTAATGCAATTCAAGTACCTTCTTGAGATTTAAAGCATCCCTTCTAGATCCATCCCAAGATAATAGAGCTCCATCCACAAACAATAAATGAGTCAAGAAGATCGAATTTTTCATTTTGATACCATTAAAATGTCTTGATCTTCTAGTTGCTAGTAATGCCTTCCTCAAGCCTTCTATAGTGTAGATTTTTTGAGGTACTATCAGGCTGCCAAAATAGGTATGTCTTTGACCTTTATTTTGGCTCTAAGTTTGACTTTCCAAAACTGTCTTCTTGGTGTCTTTTAGGACAACAAATTGTTCGGTTAGTTTTTGCTGATAATTTTGTGGTTAAGTGTCCATTTGAGGTGCCCTTGCAAGTGTTTTATTGTCTCAATATTAGCACATGCAATATACTTCAAAACAAATAACACTACCTCTATATATTTTAAACTTAAATGTTGATCTACACTTTAAGCATGCATGAAATTGACACACATGTTTTTGGTCAACATGACCCTGGAAAACCCCCCCATGGGGGAAACTAGTTTGGAGTAGATGTATAAAGAAGGCCTCAAAGAAAAATGTACAACACGGAAAACATATACAAGTGAACCTAGTACAATAGCAACCCTTCTTGGATGCCTTGGAGTTCCTTGAAGACCTCCCTGCTAGCCTCTTCAAGCAAGGCACCCTTTGCCTTGATGTGCCTTTCTTCCTTTTCTTGCCTTTGTCCCTTTTTCATTTTCCTTTGCTTTAACCTTGCTCTTGCTTGACCTTTGAACTCTTGATTTCCTTTTCCTTCCCCTTGTAGTAGCACCCTCCTCTCAATATAGCCTCCCACAAAGAGATAACGCGCCCCCTCCTTAAGTGCACCCCCTCCTCAAGAAAAAACTCCACAATAGTGCGCCCTCCTTCACCCTTGTGCCCTCTACACTCTAGAATGTGCCTAATTAGGTGACTGAGGCCTCTCCTCAAGCTAGGAGCCTCTCCCTAGCTAGAAGTTCCCTTGAATCCTATAGAATGTGCCCTCCTCTAGTATGTGCGCCCCTCCTCCATAAAATGCACCGCTACTCCTAGAAATGTGCACCCTTACTCATAATGGCTCCCTCTACTACTCCAGAGCAAGCCTCACACAAATGAGTAAGCCTCTCCCAAGATGAAAGAACGACCTCCACTAGATGTGCGCCCTCCTCACAAGAATGTGCCCCTCTCCACTAGCAAATGTGCCCTTCTCTACTAGAATGCGCCCTCTCTAGGATAATGGTCAAGCCTCAATGGAATACCTCTCCAAGCAAACTCAACTCAAGCTATGGATTACTCCTCAAACCCTCAAGCTTGTGTGCCCTCCTCTCCTCAAGATTTTCTCCCAAGTGCTCCTTCTCTTCTCCTCTCATCTCAAGTGAAGAATGAGTCTCATAAATTCCCTATTCCCTCCTTTAGCCTCCTTTGGCCAAACCCTCTTACATCAATGGCCTAGATCCAATCTAGCCAAGTCTAATCAAAGGGTGAGATTCAATCCCAAAATCTCACTTAGGAAACCCACTTTCCTTATTTTGCTTTATGTCTATTAATTCACCCACAAAGTGAATTAATTATCACTTTAATGACTTAAGAGACATATTTCACTTTTGACTTAAATCTCCTAAGTCAAAGTGAAATTAGAATCATCAAGTAAATTAAAAAGGGTAATAGTCTCCCCCTTTGTGTTTAGAGATTCACAAACACAAGGGGGCCACTTTCCAAGGTACCCAAATCTCAACACTCCCTCTTACCGAGGAAAGTGCCCTTCACCACCAATATCATCCCTATATTGGACATGGTTTCCTATTGACATATACTTGAAGAGTATGGTTGTACCCTGATCAATGAAAGTAGTCTTTGACACATATCTGCTCAATCTGTGTGATCTATAGATGGAAGTGTCTCTCCACCTATCCAAGATCACCTAGATCTTGGTATCAAACCAAAGATCTCCACCTTGGTCTCCCACCAAGGATTTCTACTTCATGGCATCTTGCCAATGGTAACTACTCTTGGCTTCTCACCAAGAGTCACTCTCTTGGCATCTCACCAAGAGTCTCCCCCTCTTGGTATCTCACTAAGAGCACTTGGATCTCGACATCTCACCAAGATCCTCAACTTGGCCTCTCGCCAAGTAGCTTCCACTTGAAGTGGATCTAGAACCTGATCTGCACATCTCCATAGTCAAGTGAGGTTCAAGACTCTGTGGTGCCCTGTTTCTCCTCCTCATCAATCTCTGATGCTCTGAAGCCCCTTCACCAACCCTCTGTCTCGACAACTCTGAAATTGAAGTTGTCTCGGGTGGACCAGTCACCCCTGATTATGGTGTCCAAGGAAACTGAGTCTGATCTCCCTCTGAATCACTACTATGAGTCAGTAGGTCCTCCTCAAATTTGTCTCCCCACCTGATGTTGGATGGTGTAACAACTGACAAAGAAATGGTGAATGCACAGTCTTTCCTAAACTGTGTATAGAACTCAAGCGCCTATGTTGTCACTGTTGAAACATCCTACTTCTTCTTCTTCTTCTTAGGTTATTGGCATGCATAGTGACCCATCTCTCCACAAGCAAAGCATCTCACTGTTCTCGTGTCTCTCTTATGCCCATTGTTGGTCTCTCCTCCTTGTGGTGGGGCCGCAAACTTGGGACCCTTTCGACCTCCCCAACCAGTCTTCTTCTTGCCCTTTGTCCAAAGAGCAAGGTCCCCATCACCCTGCAATGTCTGCTACTGTCTAGAAGCCTCTGATATAAGTCTAGTCTCCTCCTGAAGAAAATCATCCCACATCCTCTCCCAGGTGGGCATGATCTCCCTGGAAACAATGCCATGAACGAATGGACCCCATGGTTTGGTAAAGTTGTTTAAGGTTGTCCTCACCATAGAATATGGGTCCACCACATCTCTAACAACTCCAAGCTCATCTCTGATGTGGATGTATCGTCCAAGGAAAGAAGTAACTGACTCATCCTTGAGCATGCAAATTCACCCTAGTCGATCATACAGAACCATCTTACGGTTCTGGTTTTAGAGTTCTCATAAAGCTTACATAAAGATACCCACATCTCAAATGCCCAAGATTTCCCAGTCAACTGAGAAGTGATGTGATCCCACACTGCATCAAATATCGTCATCTTTTCCTTGTTGTTCCTCTTCATGAACTCTGCTAATAAGACGAGAGAAGTAGCAGGGGGAATAAGAACAACTGCTTGAACTATATCCCATAGTTTGAGGTCCTCCAAGACAAAGACAATCTTGGCCTTCCAAGGTGACCAGTTTCTAGCTCCAGCTAGCCTATCCTCCACACACATCTGAGATGTTGACATCACTTCCCTCTGCACTCAAATTGATGTTGCAATTGTAAAGGAACTTTTCCTCACTCTTGTCAACACATGTGTGAAAAGAGGCAAACGAACACTGGCCTCACTCCCAACAATATAGGTGTGAAAAGAGGTCGTGAAATACAGCCTCACTCTTGTCCACGTAGGTGTGAAAAGAGGTTGTCCACAAGTGTCAAATATTATCCCTGAATTGTCCAACAAATATGCCCACAATCTCCACAAACTCTGTCAACACGCTGTCCAAAAATCTGGCTTGAACTGTCCAACAGACACTAACTGAGAGGCACTTTCAAATCTGAATTTTACTCACTTTTTTGGACAGTAAACTTGTCATCCAAAAACAACCAACATATCTGATTTGTACCTCACAAAACTTCCCACTAAAATGCTAAAAAATCAACAAGTCTAAGCCACCATTGGCTCTGATACCATGTAGATTTTTCGAGGTATTATCATGCTGCCAATACAGGTATGTCTTTGACCTTTATTTTGGCTCTAAGTTTGACTTTCCAAAATTGTCTTCTTGCTATATTTTAGGACATCAAACTGTTTGGTTACTTTATGTTGATAATTTTGTGGTTAAGTGTCCATTTGAGGTGCCCTTGCAAGTGTTTTATTGTCTCAATATTATCACATGCAATATACTTCAAAACAAATAACACTACCTCTAGATCTTTTAAACTTTAAATGTTGATCTACACTTCTAAGCATGCATGAAATTGACACATATGTTTTTGGTCAACATGACCCTGGAAAACCCCCCCCATGGGTACAACCAGTTTGGAGTAGAATGTATAAAGAAGGCCTCAAATCAAAACGTACAACACGAAAAACATATACAAGTGAACCTGGTACAATAACAACCCTTTTAGGATGCCTTGGAGTTCCTTGAAGACCTCCTTACTGGTCTCTTGAAGTAAGGTGCCCTTTGCCTTGGTGTGCCTTTCTTCCTTTCCTTGCCTTTTTCCCTTTTCCATTTGTCTTTGCTTTAACCTTGCTCTTGCTTGACCTTTGAACTCTTGCTTGCCTTTGCCTTGCCCTTGTAGTAGCTCCCTCCTCTCAAGATAGCCTCCCACAAAGAGATAGTGTGCCCCCTCCTCAAGAAAAAACTCCACAATAGTGCGCCCTCCTTCACCCTTGCACCCTCTACACTCTAGAATGCGCCTAAGTAGGTGAATGAGGCCTCTCCTCAAGGTAGGAGCCTCTCCCAAGCTAGAAGTTCCCTCCAATCCTCTAGAATGTGCCCTCCTCTAGCATGTGTTCCCCTCCTCCATAGAATGCATCGTCCTCCTAGAAATGTGCGCCCTTACTCATAATGGCTCCCTCTACTACTCTATAGAAATCCTCACACATATGAGTAAGCCTCTCCCAAGATGGAAGAACAACCTCGACTAGATGTGCGCCCTCCTCACAAGAATGCACTCCTCTCCACTAGCAAGTGTGCCCTTTTCTACTAGAACAAGCCCTCTCTAGGATAATGTCCAAACCTCCATGGAATACATCTTCAAGGAAGCTCAACTCAAGCTATGGCTTCCTCCTCAAACCCTCAAGCTTGTGAGCCCTCCTCTTCTCAAGATTTGCGCCCAAGTGCTCCTTCTTTTCTCCTCTCATCTCAAGTGAAGAATGAGTCTCATAAATGCCCTATTCCCTCCTTTAGCCTCATTTGGCCAATCCCTATTAGATCAATGGCCTAGATCCAATCTAGCCAAGTCTAATCAAAGGGTGAGATTCAATCCCAAAATCTCACTTAGGAAACCCACTTTCCTTAGTTTGATTTATGTCTATTAATTCACCTACAAAGTGAATCAATTGTCACTTTAATGACTTAAGTGACATATTTCACTTTTGACTCAAATATCCTAAGTCAAAGTGAGATTAGCATCATAAAGTAAAGTAACAAGGGTAATAGTCTCCCCCTCTATGTTTAGAGACTCACAAACACAAGGGGACCACTTTCCAACGTACCCAAATCTCAACATATAGCAATAAGAAATAATAAAGGTGACAAAGGGCGCCCCTATCACAAACCTCTCCTAAGACTAAAGAACCCCAAAGCAACAACATTTATTAGGATAGAGAAAGATACTATAGAAAGACATCTTAATACCCAATTCACAAACTAAATGCAAAGCCCCAAATGAAATAGCATTAACTTCAAGTTGATCTAGTTAGCACTGTCATATGATTTGATAAGTCAATTTTAATCACCATGGCATTCATCTTCCTGGTTTTTATAGAGTGGAATCCTTCTTGAGTAGCCCCTACAACCTCATGAATATGATTTCCAAATAGAGCACCACGATGTTCCTATGAAATCAAATTAGATAAAATGCTTTTCACCTTGAGGGAAATAATATTTGCAAGTACACAAAGATATAGGTTTTTATTCTTTAATGGAAGATGGATTGCCCATTTTTGGAATAAGAGCTATAAATGTGGCATTAAAGCAACCGACATTCTACCATTCACTATGGAGTCCTTTATAACTGTCATAATATCTTCTTCAATTATTTCTTGGAAACCTATCAATAATTCAACTAACCAACCATCAAGTTCAGGGCTTTTGTCCTTATTAAAACTATGAAGAACTTCTTTGAAGTCACCTTTGTAAACCTACTCCTAAGCCTTCCATTATCCTCTTCAAAAATAGAAAATGTGAAGTCATTTGTACTATAACAACAATGTTTACCCAACTATCTTTCTTATAAATCTCATCAAAGTGATCCATCCTAGTTTTTGCAATATCTTCAAAGCTAGTAATAACCTCACCATTACTCCTCTTAACCTTCTAGATAGTGTTGACATTTTTCCTATGATTGGTAAACTAGTGAAAAAACTTTGTATTTTCATCACCCTTTTCCAACCATAAAGCTCTA
>JASDQU010240582.1:0-33730 GCA_032191745.1 Picea mariana | reverse complement strand
AACCACCCTAATCCCTCGCAGGCCTCTCTTCCAACCACCAACTCTCCTGTCATTGGCTAGAACTGGCTTGATTTTCCTTTGCCTTCCCTTAATGCTCTGCACTTGCCTCCACACCTCTCTGATACCATGCTTGATCATGGAAGCTACCATGTGGATGAAGAAATTCCTCCTCTCGAGACATAGCTTTTGGAAGCTCCGCCAGAGCCTTGCATCATCACCAGTCCCCAGGCCCAGCCTTTGGAGCAAGGTAGTTGTGTGGTTGAGGAAGAAATTCCCCTCATTTGGCTAACAGATTGGATAGCCCAGAACAAAACCCCTAGACTGGCCATGGAATAAATTCCACCAATAATTCTTGATGCAGACACAGCTCCTCATGAGGACACGGTTGGGAAAATTGAGCATCTTTTGCTCAATCCACATCATTTTTCGGATGACCACCTTCATCTGATCTTCGATATGCAGTGGAACCTATAGGACCAAATTCATAATCAGACCATCCTCAATCGATGAATGGACCTCCTGTTCGACTCCTTATCGGGTGCACCGTATAAAACACATTATCCAACTTGCGAACAAAGGTTCGTCTTCACCTACAACACTGATGGACACCCGGGTTCGCCAAACCTCTAGCTTCTCTCTCTTTTTGCATATCAGGAACCAACTTCATATATTTTTAGTTTTGTTAAATTCTCTGGTGTTTGGAAACAACCATGATATGTTTTCTGGCGTAAGACACATTTTTTGGTGCATGCTACTAGACATGTCATATTTTTTGGAGCATGACACTTGTCACATCATATTTTATAATTTCAGTTATGTTTTCTAAGTTTTTATGCAAGCTAGATGTTTTGGTTTCCCTGCTGTGGCGGAACATGTGGCAAACTATGAACATTGTACTCATTTGAAGCTTATAAAGTAATATATTTTCTTTTATTTACAAAATATTTTTCTCTTCTATGGGGTCCCACCTATTAATTATATTTATATCATAATAAGTTTTTAGTAGTCCTTGCAACCATTTGTAGGCTATATAACTAGTGACAAGTTTGCAATTCAACACAATAGTAAATTTTTACCTTTAAAATAACTATGAGCTTGACAATGATCATATACCTTTAACCCTAACTCTAAACTATGTGATGCACAAAATCCCCATTGAAGAGGATTATGATAACCAAAAGTACTTGATCTTCAACATGAATAAAGTTGATTTTTTTAAAGGATTTAAATAATGAACTAAATTTCTTATCAAATAAGAACAATATTGATGATATTTATCACAAATTTATGACAACCCTCTCTACTTCCATCAACAATTTCTCTATCGAGGTGTTCTGTTAAAAAGAAAATAGAACAACCAACCAACCATTGGTATGATAAATAATGTAAGATTACTAGAAAATCCATTAGAGATGCTTTTAAAGAATCCTTAAAGTTTGACAAGGTAAATAGATACAAAATCCTAATCAAAAGGGAAAAAAAATATACTATATAAATAGAGAGAAAGAGAAGCTTTTGCACATATCTAAGTTAGATCCTAAGAAGTTCTAAAGGAAAATTTTCACTTGCAAAACTAAAGAAAACAATATGATTCCCTTTAGGGATTGTATTTCCTATCTTAAAAACATTTACGGATTCCCTTATATCATTGACTACATCCAAACCATTTCTACAAGGGAAGAAGTTTTTTCTATATATGACATAGAGTTTGGTGTTAAGAAGATTACAAAAGGAAAAGATATGGACATCGAAGACTACCCAGTAGCAACCTTAAAAATTGGAGGGCCCATCCTCATCCCTCACATCCACAAGCTCTTCAATTTAGCAAGAAAGGCTTCCCTAAACGTTAGACTCAAAGTGTCATTGTACCTATTTTAAAAGTAGGGATAAAACCAATCTGTCTAACTATAGGACCATTATGGTTAGCCCTATTTTATCAATATGAAATTATGCTAGAAAAGAAACTCACCGTATTGCTAGAAAGTCATGAAAAAAGAGCTAAAGACCAAGCTGAATTTAGGAGCTATAATTCAACTATGGACCACCTTGTTGCACTTAGAATCATTGCAAAGGAGTTTTGCAATAACAAAATAGATCTCCTATGTTGTTTTGTTGACTTTAGAAAATCTTTGGACATGATACCTAGGACTATCCTTTGGAATATGTTAGAAGAGATAAAATTTGTTCTCGAGTTGAGAGATGATACAATAAGGTTGTATGAGAATGTTATTGCCAAGTTTAGGAACAATGAAATTAATTGTAACATAAGAGTTATGCAAGGTTGTCCCCTATCCCATACTATTTATGGCATATACATTAACAAGTTAGAGGGTTGTTTGGAAGAATTACGTTGGTCCAACTCTTTTTGCTACAGTCATCATCCTTCTTCTTCATGATAATGATATTGTTGTTGTGAGGAGTCTCTAAAATCTCCACAAGTCACTAAAAATCCTCAAAGATTTCTTCTCTAGTATAAGTATGACTATTAACATTAACAAAACTAAAGTTATGATAATTAAATTTAGAAAAATTCAGTGTATGAATGACAATAAAAACTTGAAAAAAGTGACTTTATACAAATATCATAGAATTAATCTTTATCACAAGCTTAACTAGAACTATAAAATTGAAAAAAAAAAAAAATTAAGTAACAACAGGGATATCCAATAATTGATTGCGAATGGTGATTCCCTCCAAGGGATATCCAGTAATTGACGGCGAACAGTGATTCCCTCAAGGGAAAGATAATAGAAAGCTGGGTGTGATGTGCATTAAAGAATAGGAGTCGAGCTAACAGTCTTGGCACTCAAGGTAGCAGTCTGACCTAGAAACATAGGGCTGGTTTTGGAAGGAGAATCAGTGACAGGGAGTGAGACAGTGAGAAAACTTATTACCCACCGACGAACCAAGTTGTGAGACGAAGGACCTTGGCCGAAGCTTACTACTCCACCTCCTTTGCTGAAGCCACCTCCTTCATTGTCGTGGCCACAACCAAACTCTATATGGGGAAGGGATCGAGAAGAAAGTGTAAACCTCTAGTAGGAAAGGATTCCATGGGTGAAGGAGGAGCCACCATAAGGATACAGGTATTTGCAATTTGCATTAGTGCAACAAAACCGAGTAAGAGCTTAGCACAAAGAGCTTGTGCAGGAGACCTTCCTGAAAGTGGATGACGGACAATCATAGATTCGAGTTGGCCATTTATAACAATTACTGCAGGGCTTGCACTGTGTCCATGTCAGGTCTCTGCCGGTGTCCAGGATTGCAGAAAAGGATAAAGATGTCGTACCAATCGCCATCTTCACGAGAAATTCTCCATTTCCTGCATTTACTGGAGTCTCCACTTCTTTCACTTCATCAACAGACATCTGCAGTTTTTCTAGTCTGTCTTGACTGCGTTTGATTGCTCGTTTCAAACGCTCAGTGGATGTAATATTACCTGCAGAGAATGGAGAGAGCGGTGAATCTCTATGCACAAAATATTTATCAATCCTATAAGATGTTCATCAGGTAGTGTTACACCAACCACTTCGTGTACTGGAAACATGGTTACATGTGTCCATTGCATCAGAGGAAATACAGAGAACAATAACAAAGTAATAAGCAGGCATTTGGAGACGTAGCTGACCGTTCCACCATTTCTCGTCTCCAGGATGAATCGCATTTATCGGAGGCGGGTTCCTTTCTTCATCTTACAGATTCCTGCTGACACACATGAACAGAGCACGAACTCTGATATTTATCGATGCGAGTAAAGTAAACTAGCACAGTCATACAATTGTGGCTGATCAATTTTGAAAGGCTGATAAAATGAAAAGAATATATTAAATTTTATTATTGATTAACAAATAAACTGTTGAGCTTCATTTATCTGGTGTTAATATTTTAATTTCTGTTAATCACTTAAGTGGTAATTAGTTAG
The DNA here is from genome assembly GCA_032191745.1 of Picea mariana. Taxonomy (NCBI): domain Eukaryota; kingdom Viridiplantae; phylum Streptophyta; class Pinopsida; order Pinales; family Pinaceae; genus Picea; species Picea mariana. Next base: position 29,808 of record JASDQU010240582.1, on the reverse strand, counting down.
CTATCAAAGTAATTTTTAAATATGATTAGGTAAATGTAAAAAAATAAACACATAAACGGATGTCTTTATAATAGTTAGGAAGTTAATGATTGAAATCACAGCCATTTATTTTGTGTGACTACTAAGAATATTCCAGCAATATTTAATTCTGTCCATAGAAAACTTATTAAACACTAAACCCCTATTAAATCTGCCCATTATCAATAGGTGTAAATATACATTCTCACGGGAATGTGTAAACTAATACAAAATAATGGAATTGAGATAAGTGTACAATCTTAAATGTTTTATGTGGAAAAATTTCCTTATTTTTGAATTGAGCAGTAAGATATAAGTATTGCATTAAAATATAATTTTATATTTGTCCGGAAATTCTAATCATGAATTTTTATGAAATTTTGTCAATTTTTTATTAAATTTTTTTTATTATTAATTTTTTTTTAATATATATATATATATTAAATTTAACATGATTAATACAAACAATTTCTTCCAACCATCCAATCTACCTTTCTTAACCAATATAATTAACCCTACTCTTATATATACTATTTTAATTTATAAATTTAGTTTACTTGAGTTACATTTGTTTCTAGATTGACGAACCCTCTCTATTCCATCATATTTATCATATTATTTTAAGTGCCAATTATTTTTATGTTTTTTTTAGAACTTTTTAATATTTTTTATTATAAATTAATTTTTTTCTTCTTTATAATTTATTAATTTGCTCATAAATTTTCTAAACTTATCATGAACTAATTTTGGATTAACAAGGAATTGCTCAAACACCACACAGGATAATATGCATCACATAATTGATCATTATTGCTTGACATGATAACCTACTGGCAATCATTGAGAAAGGGTGCTTATTCAAATAATGTTCAAGGAGGGATTTTTTTTTTCTTTCGAAAAATAATGTTTTTTTAATTGTTAACAGATCTGTCATCTGTGAGATTCATATGAACGAAGCTCTTTCAAACCAAATATGCTCATGAAATTTTCATTTTATAAAAAATATATATTTTTTTTATTCCTTCATTTTTTTATATAAAAATAAATAAGTTTTTATCCAATTTAAATTAGCTTTAGTCTAAATGTTATAGGTTTTTGGTTTTTTTACATATTTTTAAGGATATTTACCCAAAAACCAATAAAACTGGTTGAATTTGCAAATTTAAGTTGTTAAATCTGTATAATCCTAATACTTCATAAGTTTTTCAGCTTACTAAATCCATTTTTACATTAGAAAATACAATTTAGAAAAAAAAAACCCAAAAAATAAAATAAAATATAAAACAATTAAACAACGCTATCAAAATCATACTCCAAAACTACCTATATTTTAAAACAAAACAAAACAACCACCATGTCTACTGTATCATCCGAGAAACATAATTTTCTTGAGTGATAGACAAACATAATTTTCATATGAGTGATAGAAAATAATTGAAAAACGCGCAAACGAACGATCAAAGTGAGCAGTGTTTGAAAGGAGTAGGTTTCACTCAAAAAAATTTGGTTTGTTCGGCGGGGAAGCGATCGCTGAGATTCCATCTGTGGAGTATCCAACCGACAGGCCGGACAAGCAGACGTCTCTTTCAGGTATGCTTTCAGAATTGATAATCAGATGAAACAGTGAGAGATTCTGTTTGTGGGGCTGTGTGCAATCCTGTTTATAAGAATCTTACCAAGTCTCTGGGCATTCAGATGAATATAAAGCTAACTACCAGTCGACCTTTTCATAGTGCTTGCAATGAAATTAGACGCAACTCCAATAGATAAGACCATGTATCGTCCAAAGCCTTCGCTTTCTTAATCAGTAAAGCTTTGATCCTTTTGCCATATATAAAAAGGCATCTTCACACTACAATTATAGTTGCTGCCTTGTGTTTCATCTCATACTATCCCTCTTTCTCTTCATCTCATAATATCTCTCTTCATCCCATACAAGATCTATTTTCATGGGATGAAGAGAGAGATATTATGAGATGAAGAGAAAGAGGGTTCATGGGATGAAGAGAGAGATATTATGAGATGAAGAGAAAGAGGGATAGTATGAGATGAAGGCCATTTGCTATGGCCAAATATACAAACCGAGTTTTTATATTTCCATTTATGTATTTTTTATATTGTAATCAAGAATATCGCTATAAATTTGAAATTTTGCAAATAATTATTTGTATTATAATTGTCAACCTACAATAATAATGGTTGTAAAAAATACAAAACGTTTAATTTAGTTATTTGGTTTTAAATATATGAATATGAATATGAACATATATGTATCTTATATGTATTATAATCATTTTATATGTATTATAATCATTAGATGTAATGTGTGAAAAGTGCAACAGGCAGTCATGAAATTTGTTTGGGTAAATTGTTGAGTTATTTAGGTTTTAAATACATGAATATGAAAATATATGTAATATAATCATCTAGATGTGATGTTATGGGATAAAAGTGCAATAAGCAGTGATGAAATTTGGTTGGGTAAATTGTTTTTGGTTGAATAAATTGTTTGTTATAGAGTTAATTGATCGGAACTATTTATAAAATTAAAAATTGTTTATAATAATTAATATTTTTTTTAAATTATGAAAACAAATAATAAAAATGTAAAAACTAACCGATTTAGCCCATTGTTTCTGTTTGAAATTCCAACTCCGACAACCGATAATGTTATATAAGTGTATATATGTCATCTAGAACATTTACGTAAATTGGGGATGCGATCAATGTATTGGTAGGTAGCACTGAGAAATTTAAATAGTTGTTTGTTTTATCATATAATAATTACTTTGTAAGGCATTTCTTTTTATGTAAGGTACGTATTGTTTTGAAGTTAAATTTTTCATGATTGTTGAGATTTGTTAGAAAACTGTTGATTTGTTAGCATCCTTCTACGTCCCTGTGTCATCCCTATATCAGTGAGGTGAACAAGGGGTACTCAAAGTAATCTTTGAAGTCATCTTTGGTGAGAGCTAATCTGAAGTCGTCATCTTTGGTGAGAGCTAATTCAAAGAAATAAAATTTTACTTATGTAATGAAAATTCAGATTCATAGTTATATAACCATCTTTGAAATGACATTACATTGATATCCATAACATCAATATTAAATTAAATCCGAAAAACATTTTATAACCCGCCCTCTTCTTTTTTGCACTGATTTCTCTCATATTAATGAAATGAAAAAACATTGATAAATGGATTTGCATATGATAAAAGCCACTAGAAAAACAAGACCTTCCCTAGGTCGTTGTCTATGTCCAAGGACCTTTGAATAATCATGGCTAATATAATGTTTCACTATATTAATCTCGTAGTAAGGGATTTTATGATGATGGATTCTCCAACTACTATTGTTAGAATGAATCCTTTTTCTTCGAGAATGCATAGCCCTCGGTAAACTATCATGGCTTTTGCTTTCAAAATTTGCTTCCTTGTTTTTGTTAGGATCATAAAAAATTCCCTTGCTCTTATCACCTGTCATTGGGTTTCCTTTTGAAGCTTTGTCAAAAAAAAGGATATGTTGCTTTCTATCAACTCTTCTTTATAAGAGTTGGTCATTAGTTAATCAAATTTTCCATATAAAAGAGCAATTGGGCTTATTCAACTGGTAGTTAATGGGACTGAGGAAACTATTGGAACTAGAGGCTTGATCTCTTTAACTTCATAGAGATATAGAAGAAACTTCCCTATTCCATTAGACCAAATGGTTTCAATGAGAAGTCCTTTCCCTTGATTTGCTACTAGCTAGGAGTAGAGGTTTTTTGTTTACACTTTTTTGCTAAGATTAAGGACTAAAATTTGTCTCATTGAGCCTATTAAAACTACCATTTATGAAATTGTATTCTTACCCAAATAATGATAAGAAATAGATATGATCAAACTAAAGAGATACTTTTGTTAAGACTAAGGACTAACATCCCTCTCATTGACCCCTGTTAGAACTACCAATCTATGAAATTATACTGAAAAAATAAACACAGCGAACGTCTTGCTTTGAGTGGTCCAAAATAACAACTATCATCCTCAAAATCATAAGCAAATTTCTATTGAAGAAATAGAAACAACAAACGCTCTCCTTTCAGTTGTGAAAATGGACCGGATACATAGAAAAGGAATTTCTTAATGGATTTCACCCACTACGTTTAATTATAACAAAACCCACTTATGACAAACACACCAATTAATAAATGAATGAAACTTAATTCATCAACTTTCAGTTATGACTAACACACCAATTAATAAATGAACGAAAGTTAATTCATCAAATTTCAGCCAGTTGCAAACAACAAAGAATATAGTGCATTAATGAAAACTATACCTTCATTTGACTTAAATATGTTAGTAAAAATAACTAATCTTTTCACCATAACTTTCTTCAAAATATAATCCTTAAAATGCCATAAGTGGTATCTTGTTATCAATTAGTTATAAGGTTTTATAAAATTTAATCTAACTCATAAAGCTAAAAGAATTTCTCACACAACAATCCAATGCCAAGGAGGTAACGCAGCAAAGAAGGAAACAATTTATTAAATCTAATACATGACACAACAGAGTTTTTAAATAAAATTTTAGTGGAATTGAGTTAGGGGAGGAATGGTAATGAGCTACCATGAAACATAACTACTTCAACTCATCTTTGTATTGCATATATTAAGAGTTGAACAACAAGCTTATACCCTAATCAAATAGTGATCAAGCTAATCCCATTGAGTTAAACCTATCTATAAAGTTGATGAGAACGTGGATGGAAAACATGATTTCAATGCACTGGAAACAACATTATGACAAACTGCACATAATAACACATCACTCTCACAATCACCTGTGTCGGGGAGATCATCTTGTTAGAATTGCAAATTCGGAAAACAAAATTCACATATGATAATTAACAATCACACAGTAAAGAAACACAGATATTTCACGTGGTTCACCCAAACATTGGGCTACGTCCACCAAGCATAGGTATCGATTGTCTTATTACTCAGATCATGGAGATTACAATAGATTTGCAAGTTCTCTCATATCCTCTCACTTTGTCGTATATGCCTCTACGGGATTACATGAATTTATATACATTTACACAAGAAATTGATTATTAAATGCAATCCCTATCCATATTCTAACTTGGACTATTTTAGTTGCAACCAACGCATAATAGTAGGACCCAAATCCATCCTTGGAGAAATTCGTTGTCACCAAATCCCATCAATCTCCACCTTGACAACAATTAACCTGATACCTTGCTCCTTCCTTTTGTTCATCACCTTTTTTGCAAGGCAAGAGAAGCCAAGCATCACTGCAACTTCTCTAATAAAACTGGTTTCATGATCTCGCCTGTGTGACTTGCACGAGTTTGGATTTCCTGAGGGGTCACTCCACCTCTAACATGTCTTCCGCCACTGTGTTGTGAGACATATTTAGTGATAGATCTCCTTCTATACAAGACACCTGTAAAATATACATTACAATTATCACAGATCATCTCAGTGTAACCATTATAGGTGACATTTGTGCTTCTAAAACGCTGAAGCACCCATTTCACTGCAACACCTGAATCTGTCACGTATCTAACAACATCATTAGCATTTGAAACATATAGTCTTAACCATTTCATCACATACAACAGACCTCCTACTGAACTTACACGAGACACAACCTTTTCTTTTTTATAGATAGGACCTATGCTTGAAGAAAAATTATAATGGAAAGCAAGAGGGATAAAAACTGGTTTTACAATGTTCATACTAAACTCCAACCACAACTTACCATTACCATCTATGTGTACTTCCATGCCCATAATTTGTTTTGTTGTTTCTTGATCCCTCATCTGAATTGTCCTGTCCACCTGAGTCGTTTTCTTACTGATTTTATCCATGCTTCGACTTGCATTGAGCATATCATCAACAAATAGTTCATCAAGACTGTGAATGTACTATAAACTGTATAGTCATTCCTACCCTTTGAAAAATTCCGACTCACTATGAAGGATTCAAACCTCTTGTATATTTTCCTGGGTACCAATAGGCCATATAATGAATTATCTAGCATGCAAACAAATTTACCGTTGCGATCTTGAATCAACCCTTTTGGTTGTTCCATACATACTATATCTCTGTCAATGATGACCTTGTGAGAAGTAGTATCCCACACACAACATCCCTTTATACCACCATCATAACTTGCAGAGATATAAAACAAGTAGGAATTCAGAAACAAAGATTTTAAGTCTGGAAATGATTTACCGCTTACCAGTACCTGCAATTCTTTCTTGCTCTTATAACCTTGATGCTTCTACCATAAACAAGAAGACACATCTGTCACTTCATCTGCCACTTCAATACTCCCTTCCAAATTATAAAGGTTATCAACCTTCGTTGCCTTCATCACTACTAAACTACCTTTCGACAATGTGAGTGCTCCACCTCGACCTGTATACTTATATCCACAAGAATCAAACACTCCCAATGAAATCAAATTTGGTTTAAGCTCAGGTACATATCTAACATCTATTAATTCCCTAAAAATACCATCAAACATCCTGATTCTAATACTGCCAACCCCAACAGTTTTACACGGAATACCATTTCCCATAAACACTACACCCTCATCAAAATATTGGTAAGAAATGAACCAATTTCTATGTGAACACCTGTGGTGGGAGGCACTTGAATCTAACTGCCATTCTTCTTGATATTGTAAATTACTAGAAACAGATAAAACTTGATCGGTCATAACTGAATTTTTTACAGATCCCTTTCTCTTCCAACAATATTTCTTGAGATATCATGTTTTTCCACAGTACCAACATTTTGATTTACCCTTTCTGTGTCTTGACTTAGATCGAGAAGAACTTCTCTCATTCTTCTCTTTATTTCGACCTCTTACCAACATCGCCTATGAAGTTGAGGTTTTTTGACTAGATTTTCTCCTCATCTCCTCAGCCAACAAAGCTCCCACAACAGAGTCATAATCTAAAACATCTATTGAGCTAAAGCTAATAGAGGTGACTAGATTATCCCAAGACTCAGGCAATGAACACAATAGTGTAATAGCCTTATCTTCATCTTTGAATTTAACTTCCATACTAGTCAATTTAACTATAAGGGTATTAAAGGTATTTAAATGGTCAACAATTTTTGTACCTTATTTCATCTGCAAACTGTACAACTGTCTCTTCAAGTAGATCATTATCGTCAAGAATTTCATCATATATAGACTTTCCAACTTGCTCCATAAGCCTGATGTTGTATCCTCTCCTACGATATTAAACAGAACATCATCTGCCAGGCATAAACAAATGGTACTAAGAGATTTTGCATCCAGATCTTCCCATTCCTCATTCGTCATGGCTGCTGGTTTCTTTGTCTTGCCTGCCAATGCTTTTTGCAACCCTTGTTGCACCAGTAAATCCCTCATCTTGAGCTTCTAGAGCTCAAAGTTGCTTTTACCACTGGACTTTTCAACTTCAAACTTCGAACTCTGCATCTTAGCCATTAGCACAAAATCTCTTAATGCCCAAATCACTGCTTATAATAACCAAGGCCCTTTAAAAGATAATGTGGAGGAAAAAATGGTATAAACACCACAAGGTTTAATAAAAGGTTTAATAAAAAATCATTTTACCAACCTCTCCATTTATTTAAAATAAAAAATAAAAATACCCTTTTAAAACCTCCACCTTTTACATATTATATTTAATTCCAAATATAATAAACCTTTACTCAATTAAAAAACCTTTTTAGTTCATCCACCCACGTGACTTGTAATGTTCACACTTTTATAAAAAACAAATTCAATTTTTGAAAAAGACCCAAATACCTTAACTTTTTCAAGAACCATACGAATATTTTTTTGAGGGAGCGCTAGTGTTGGGGATCGACGCTCCTTGGACTATTGAAAGGGAGCTCTAACGCTCCTTCACTATGGATGGGGGAGCATCGCCTCTCTGTGATGCATGAACCAGGTGCGCGACCTTCACGGAAATTTCAATTTTATAAGTGTGAGTGTGTCGGCGCGCCTCTAACACTGCCTAGGGAGCATCGATGACTTTACATAGAATTCACGATCTTGCACCACAGATATGGTCCTCCTGGATCTCTGACGCAACTCTGATACCAATTGTTATAATTGCAAATGCGGAAAACATAATTCACATATGATAATTAACAATCACACAGATAAGAAACGCAGATATTTCACGTGGTTCACCCAAATGTTGTGATACGTCCACCAAGCATAGGTATCGGTTGTATTATTATTCAGATCATGGAGATTATAGCATGTTTGCAAGTTCTCTCATATCCTCTCACTTTGTCGTATATGCCTCTACGAGATTACATGAATTTATATACATTTACACAAGAAACTGATTATTAAATGAAATCCCTATCCATATTCTATCTTGGTCTATTTTAGTTGCAACCAACGCAGAATAGTAGGACCCAAATCCATCCTTGGAGAAATTCGTTGTCACCAAATCCCAACACAACTTTCATAAGAACGAATTTAGAAGAGACAAGAAGTGGGAGTTCTAGACTGCATTGTAATTAAAACATGTCTTCATAAGTTAAGACCACTAGTATTGTTCAAGATCCTAGAAACTATTTACAAGTTCCTATTATACAATTTTAGCATACCACTAGGAAAAAAAAATACTTAAGAAAAATCTATTTAACTCTTAAAATAAATATACTTGTACCAATATCTTGAGAACACATTCAAATAAATTTATATATTTATCAAATATTTATTTTAATAATATTTTAATCTAAATATTAATCACCCTCATCCAGTAACGATATTGAATAGATTAAAAATAACAAAGAAAAAATAATAGTTCTTCCTATCAATTGGGATCTTGAATAAGTTAAAAATACCAAGGCTCGGTTTCTTTTTAGACAAGTGGCCATAAATTTAAAAAAAAGAAAAAAACAATTAAGATCCTGAATACTTAAAAAATGCTCGATAATTCATTAACCAACTCATCCAATGAGAATACATAATTCAAATAGTTCACAATAGAGTCAATATCAAAATATTGTAATGAACCTCAACTACAACTTAAAAAAAAACCATCATGCTACCAGACTCTTCCAACAAGATTCGCAGTATGAAGACCCATCTATGAGAACTAGGGAGGAAGGGCGGAGAGTCGACCCTCCCTTGAAATTATTCTTCTCCACCCTACACTGAGAGCATCTGCAAAATTGAGATGTTCGCAGCCACTGCCAATGAAGAACAAGATGACAAATGACTAAAAGTGGCATCATCCTCATCCTGGTGGCATCACCAGCCTCCTTCTGGTGGCATCACCAGCCTCCTTCTGGTGGCATCACCCTAATAAAATATAAAAATAAAAATAAAATAAAATAAATCCTTCCGGTGGCATCAGCCTGGTCCTGGTGGCATCACTTGCCTCCTCCTTGTGGCATCACCCTAAGTAAAGTCATGAAAATTTTCAAACATCTGCGAGATGCATTAAAATGTTAGGGAGCGAAAGAAAAACATAGCATAAAACCAGAGCATAAACGAGCTAGGATTGCATGCATGCGCATTAATATAGGTGCATGCATGTGCATGTGACCACATGAGGAAATCAGTTGGATTTTTTCCAACAATATCCACCTTGACTACAATTTACCTAATATATCATGCCCTTAATTAATTCATCACCTTTCTTGCAATCCAAGAGAAGCCAAACACCATCACAACTCAACAACTTCTCTAACAATATCATTACGTGAACATGCCTGCATGATTCACTCCAGTATGGACCATTATATCTCCATCAATAACTTGTCTAATAAACTGATGCACTTGTCCAATTCTCATGAATCATAACCACAAACCAAATCATTGCAACCACTGTAGGTGATACTTGTGCTTTTGTGTTTGAAGCACCCATTTCCATGATCCTGACCTGGTTTTTCCATGTGTCTACTGACAACACCAACTGCATGTGAAATGTTTACCATTTCCCATCGCAATCATCAAAATTCCTACTAGCATATAATACTCAAGACATATAACCCTTTTCTTCTTCATCAATTAGGACATAAACCTGAAGAAAAATTACAATGGAAAGAAAAAGAGATTTTACCGGTTTCACATTATTCATACTGAATTTCCCGAGTATCTTCACCACATACTTCTATTGTGATAACCAAGCTTACCAAATTTCCCGTCTCTGTGTATTTCCATGCCCAAGATTTATTTTGTTGCTCCCAAATCCTTCATAACAAACATCCTAACCAACTAAGCCAATCGTTTGACCTCAACCATGCTTGTGCTTGTAACAAGCATAACATATAACACCAAGATAATGAATACATCATAAACACAATGGTTATACTCACTTGTAAAATTTGGCTCACCGTGAAAGAACAAAACATCTTGTACCATTTTCCTAGCATGCTTCAGGCCATACAATGATTTTTGAGTTTGAAAACAAATCTCCTGTTGCGATTCTGAACTAACCATTCTGATTGTTCCATATACATCCCCTTATCCAAAAAATTCCATGTAAAACAATTTTAACATCTAGCTGTACTATCACAACTAGTGCTAACACAACATGAATAGAAACAAGATTTTAACAATTGGTGAGAAACTTTCATGGAAATCAATACCTTTCTGCTACCAGTCATGATTTGAACCTTTCATCTTTTACTATGTTTTATTTTATAAAAGGAGATACGTAAAACACTGCATCTCTTTTCATGATGATTATGTGGGTAGTAGGATCCCACACTCTACACCCCTTAACATCATCACCATATCAAATATCTACCTGTTTGATCTGAGTCCTACTTAAAAAGATGATAAAAACCCATAAGCATCAAAACCGAATAATTTCACATTTGAGTAATTACCAGATGGCATGTTCATACCTCTCCCTGAATCTTCTTGTCTTTTGCAACCGATGGTGACCGAGTTACCAGATAGCACAGTCGCTTATGTCCACAACTATTGTTGCAACTTGGCATTACTAAACATTCCTATTCGATCCTAGATTCCTTGCAATACTTTCCAAGTTCCATGGATATGAACTTACCTTCATCATATATTCTCAAACACTTGATTGACCTGCCAACACATCAGCCTTCCTACAGACCCACCTTTCTAACCTGGACACACTGCTCGACCTTGAACTTTGCATTCGAACAACCTTGAACAAATCCATCCAAGCTGACCAAGTAGGCCTTCACTGCTTACCTCCAGGCCCATTTACAATGGAGTTCACTAAGCCTTTTATAGACTTCATTACATGCAAATCCATGAACACAATACCATGGGATACCCAAAACACATGGACCTGAAAAACCACCTGCTTTGACCTAAAAACAGATTTAACTCATTAACTCTTTCACCGAGTTAAGGCTAACTCAACATATATGCCCCACATATCCAATCTACCTAAATCCATGTCTAGAATTTTCATAGGTGACCTGATAAACCAGGGGTACGAATGCCTATCCAGTTCTTACAGAACTATGTCCATTTACATGCAATCAACAATTTTTACAATTCCCAAGTAAATACTATTTTTTTTATATGTTATTTGACGGTGACTCAACCATCACTGCCCTACACCTTCAATGTCAACACAGGTGGAGAGACACAACAAACAGACAAAACTTCATCAACCATACATGTAGTTGAATTTTCTTCTTTTGTGGATTCCTCTTTGGATGATGCTTGTCTTTTCCAACAATCCTTCTTGAGATGCTCATATTTTCCACAAAACCAACATTTTTCCTTACCCTTACTGTCTTTTAACTTAGACCTGGTTGTACCTTTCTGATCTTTCCCTCTTTCTATAGATCGACCTCTGACCACCATTTATTTTTTTGTTGAGGTTTCCTTACTGGATCTTCTCCTCATTTCCTCACACAATAGAGATCCCACAACAATGTCATAATCAATGGCATTTGTTGTGTTAAACCACACATTTGTGACCAGATGATCCCAAGACTTGGGAAATGAAAACAATAGCATAACTACCTTGTCCTCATATTCGTACTTTACTTCCATGCTAGATAATTGACAAATCAAAGTATTGAAAACATTCAAGTGATCAACAATTTTCATACCTTCTTTCATCCGCAAGCTGTACAACGACCTCTTCAAGAAGATTTTGTTTGACAAGTTCTTTGTCATATACAAACTCTCCAATTTGGTCCACAAACCTTCTTTTGTCTTCTCTTCAATGATGTTAAAAAGAACCTCATCCGCCAGAAACAAATTAATAGTACTGAGGGCTCTTGCATCTAGATCCTCCCAGTCCTCATATGTCATGCTTGTCGGTTTCTTTGACTTTCCATCCAAGGCCTTTTGCAATCCTTTTTGCACAAGAAGATATCGCATCTTGAGCTTCCATAGCGCAAAGTTATTTTTACCGCTGAATTTCTCCACCTTAAAAATGGAACTCTGCACTTTCTCCATTAGCACACACCGCCCAAAATAAAATCACAACTTCTAATAAACTAGAATATTACAAAAAAAAAGGTTGAAATTCAAAAAGGTTTCAAAAAATATATATTGAAAAACCCTTTTTTCCAAAACATAAAAGGTCCACCTTTTACCTTTTACCAAAGAATCCACCTCACCCTCTATTTTAAAACAGATCCACTTCACCTTTTTATATTATATATCCTCCACCTTTTAAAAATCCAATCACGATCATGTCTTATTTTGAATAAGGCAAAAAACCCTTCATACCATTGATTTTTTCCTTTAATTTTTTTGGATCGTCGCACCTTTCGATTAGGATCATCTGTGACTATTAGAAATTGTCACACCTTGTTAAAGGATAGTCTGTGGCGATTTTCACTGTGACACTTTGCAAATTGTCGCACCTTGTCAAACTACAATCTACGACAATGTTGCATTGTGTACTACTTTGAGCCTATGACGATGTCACACTGTGTACTACTATGTGCCCGTGTCATTACCAATTGTTTTCTAATTTTTGAAGTGTGCCTACAACTGTCACACTTTGCCATTGGGACAACCTGTGACAGTGTAATAAAACCCATTCTAGGATGATCCACTTCACTCAGCTCGGCTCGTCTCGGTTAACCTGCTCTTCGATCCAACGACCAAATTCTCTTCTCCTTCGCTCTCTGCTCCTTCAACTCTAAGCTCTGATACGACTTGTTAGGCAACGGAAGAAAAACATAGCATAAAACTAGAGCATAAATGAGCTAGATCAAACATGCATTAAACTAAGCACAACAATCCCACAATTTGACATAGTGATTTATGTGGAAACCTAATGAGGGAAAAAACCATGGGAAATGATAGTTGGTATTCTTATTATTCAAGGGATAATTACAATAGCCTTCATAGGCATAAAATCATCCTCTCCTCACACACTCTCCTCTCTACACAGCGTACTCTCACACTCTTCACACATTTCACTCACACCTCTATGGGTATGCTCGCATATATAACATCTATCACTCAGTTACACAAACTGTTCATGAATAGATCACATAGTTACACAAACAATTCATAAATAGATTGCATGCATGCACATTAACATAGTTGCATGCATGTGCATGTGACCGCATGAGGAAATTAGTTGGCATGTTTCCAAATTAAAACACAGGGGCTTGGCAAAGGAACCGTCTAGGGCAGTACATGCGAGGAGAGATAACACCTTGGGAGAAGAGACTGGGAGAGAGAATATAAGTTTTCAAACTATTTGCAAAAACTCGAATTACAGTTTGTTTTTATTTTTTTCACTGAATAATGTCATGTCAAAGTGGCTAAGTGGTTGTGCACCTACTGTTCCTTCAACATCAAAATACTTGCAAAGTTGAATAAATATCATCTATTTTTTTTCCAGGAAACTCTCTTAAATATTCATTATTTTATTCAAGAAACCGTTGGAGTTTTAGAGGCAAGAGTGCAATTCAAAAATCACTTGTTGCATTGCATTCACATACAAGATGAAGGTATTTCTCTAAAAATTCTCTAGAGTTGGATTCAAGTATTTATCCGTCAATTATCTATAGTCTTATCAATCTTAGGATGATGAATTTTCAGAGCTCAATGAAAAGAGACTAAACGAATTCCAAGTTTCAAACATGGTTCTGAGGTCAGATAACTATTCTAAGGAGACTAACGGTTAAGTAAAAGTTAAACCTCTCAACTCATGAAAGAGATCTTGCATCCAGAAAGGAACATCTCTTGTAGGAGAACAGACCAGAAACAATAGTGTTGCTGCCAAAGAGTGTTTTCATTATGGTTTTTTCTTTTGTTTGCGTATTGTTTAGGTTTACTCATTCATTTAATATAATGGATTTCTATATAAGAGTTTATTAATGGAAGGAGAAATAATATATGCATTAGTATTTCCCATTGTTATTGGTAATATAATAAACATATGTAAATTTTACATGGCATTTATGAGCATTTGAAAAACATTTTCCTTCCTATGTTAAAGGACTATCTGATCAAGTACTATTTAGCCTAAGGATGGGCACACTGCACCATTTGGATTAAGAATGGACATACAGTATGAGATAAACACCGTAATAAGAAAAACTAACCATTTAAAACAATACGACAAACAATATTTTTCCTATAAGTCTGAAGGAAGAATGCATGTTACATATTGTTTTAGCATACTGGTTTCTGTCCAGGCCAATTTTCCTAATACAAAAATATCAGGAATATGTTTTCTCGTAATTTTTCCCTTTATGGGTCATTTTTTCCTTTATGGGTTTTTGTAATAGGAGAGAACAAAAATAGTGAAGACTATGATAAAAAAGGACTTCTGAATCTTAGAATTGGGTGCATCAAAATATGTAATATCTAACATATTGTGATGTCCCCTTATCTTTTCATTGAAGTGGTTGGACCATCCACATCCTCCACCTACAGGCTCAAAATACCTACTAGTGAGAAGCATCCTCAAAGGATCAACCAACTGAGGTAAGTAGATAAATTTTCTAATCGCATTAAAAGTTAAAAAAAATTTAAACAAAAGGGTTTTGAAATTTATAGACATTATGGGAATTTCCATTCGCATCCATCCAAAAATTCTTAGAGTGAACAATACACTGATTATGATAGGAAAGAAGGAAAATTTAAAAGGAAGGAATATCTCCCTAAGTGAAAAAAAATTGTGTTGTGATTGGGTTGTCCAAAATACAGTCTGTATGTTATGTTTACCTAAAATTGAGTTGTGACAACTTTTTTCAATCAAGAAGGAAGAGAAAAGCATCAATCTCAGATCCAGGAGATTACCTTTCATAATAGACAAAATATTATGGTTCAAATTCAATGCTCTTTTCTGTATCATTGCAATGGTCATACAATAGAGTTGAGGACATATTATCTATTTTCAAGGAGGAAATCTCTTCTAACAAATCTCTTAAGCAATCTTATGATAGCCTCAAAAGTTCTCTGAGATCATTTCTGGTCTTCTTACACACGCTCCAGTCTATGTATTAGAGTTCCCCTATCTGGGCAATAAAAATAAAGCTTAGAAAATTCATTCTTTGTTCAAGAGAAATCATGCAATAAAAAGGATTTATGGGGTACCTTTAAGTCCAGAAAATGCTCCCACTGGTAAGGTAGAGAATACTGGGATTTAATGTCTAGTGGACACTTTAGTGAAGGCTTCTATGTTGAAGCGTACTTCACAGTAATAGAAAAAAATCCGGCCCCGTCGAGTGACGAGGGTGAAGATACATGATTGCTTGATAAAGCCCCAAACCCATGATCCAATGCAGACCATGGGCCAGGACTAACCATTCTTTATAACAAAGTCCAAGGTTTAGTTCCATAACTGAAATTTCTACCAGCACTACACCTTACATTTCCATGGAAATAAAACATATAACATGACTTTCATATGGGTAAGGTATGGTTGAGAATCCACCCAGACAGTTCGAGGTTATTTATGCAAGGCGATTGGTTAAAGATAAAACCTATACCAAATACATTAGAGGAATTGAATCAAGGGAATTATTGAAAATGGCCGATTCTAGGAAAACCACAATGCAGTCAGGCATTGAATTCAAGAAAATAAATTTCTAAACTTAGAAATAAATGGAAGAAATAGAGGTGGGGAACGAAGAAATGAAAGACGTTAATGAGAAGGTAAAGTGCAGGAATATTAATCGCCATTACTCTCAATGTGTTGAATTTAACAAGATGGTGATGGGTATTTTTTTAATTTTGTTTAGTACATAGACCACCCAACCACCCCATTTTGGGTTGAAGGGGATTGGAAGTCTGAGATCAAGAATGACCTGATAAGAAAGGCACAACCCAACCCAATGGCGATGACATATCATTTACTATAAACATTTCATGTCAAATCATGTTTAGGACTATTCCCAATATTTACAATATTCACCTCCCTTGAGTGGTTCTTCCACTAATGTAAAGTTGTAGCAGAACACTGCTCTTTACACTCCTGCAATGACTATGTAGAAATGTAGGAATTAGGGTCTTACTAGGTAAGAGGTAGAAATGTATGAATTAGGGTCTTACCAAGTAAGAGGTAGATCATAGCATCTTACAGGAGAACCAAACCAACCATGTCTAGGATATCCTTTCGCTAACATCAAGATCTCTTTCATTTTCAATGAAGGGGAAGTTTATCACTGCCTCTCGTTTAAGATCCGGTTCAAGTTCCTACAGGTGTTCCAGCATAAGTTTATGTTCCTACAGGTGTTCAAACATAGGTTCTTTTCTAAGTCCTGGTATCTCCACGAGGATACTTTCCCCACCGTCACAACGAATGTCTTACCAGCTGCCATGGCCACATTAAAACATTAATATTCCATTAATGTGGTTCTGTAACTCTGTCACAACATTAATTCACATATTTATTTATTTTTAATTAATTTTTAATTATAAAAAAGAGCTAAAATAAACTCGCTTACACCACAACAATAAAGTCAAATCACAATGCCCTTAACCAATGAGAAATTGAGTAAGTGGAATTATAGAATTAGGAATATAATTTTGTTGGTATTTAAAAATGAAAATTAAAAGGGAAATAAAGTAAGGTAGAGGGGAACATAGGTTATCCAATCTAGTTGTCTACAAAATGGACCAAATAATGTCACAAAAAGCACATGTTAATAGAAGGTCAAAAGAGGTTGACGGCTACACAAATACTATAGTCCCTTGCTAGAGGCAGGAACTAATAAGAAGATGATAATAATAGCTCAATCAAAATAAACCTAATTGAAATTTAATCTTTAACAGATTAAATTAAATCTTTAACAGATGAAATAAATTAAATTTTCAATTAGAGCTCCTGGGGGAAACAAGTGCCACATGTCACAAGGTGACAGTGGCCACGTGTTGTGCCATGTTTAAGACATGTTGTTATAATTACTAGTAATTTCAATGATTCATGCCACATTCAATTGGTTGGCATTTAAATAAAAAAATAATATAATTACAATGTTTTCTATGCCAACTCATCTCGGATAGGGTGTTTTGGGGCTATGAAAAACGTAGAAGGGTCGATCTCCTGGTGGTTGATGTCCCAATATCCTAATATCTTGAGATGACATCACCAAACCAATGTAGAGCAAACAAGTGTTGAAGCCTGAGTGGTCTATCCTAGAATCCTATGATGATGTGTATACCATGTCAACCCACATGGAAGGTCCACGCATCAAAATATGGAGTGTTCCACATGTCATGAATATTTGGAAATTTTGGGCAAAGTTCCGTGGGAGAAATAAGTGCCACATGTCATGCCAGATGGCAGGTCCACAATGGAAATGGAGGCCTAGGTGGCAAGCGTGCAGGTAACGCAGTGGAGGTTATGCATCAGTCTAGTATACCATGCATCGAGGATAAGTGTCATTCCCTCAAAAATTCATGGGGGTGGGGGTGGCAACAATGAGATGTGGTTCGTCGATCCCCATCGTCCATCATTTACCGGATTTTCGACGAGTAAAGTCGTGGCTCCACCCACTTTGACGAGCACCACTTAGATGCACAGTTAGTAGCCATGTCCTATGTGAAGGATATGGTAGGACACATCAATACCACATGATATGGGTACGATGACATGGAGCCACGTGGCAGTACGGAAGCCTTTGGCCATTGAAATCCCCAAAACTTCAAAGGGCCATAACTTTCAATCTAGAACTCAGTTTTGGAAAAATTTATAGTCGTTGGAAATATCTTGATGAGAAAAGGACGATGGTGTCCTTTTTAAATAAATTCAAGGTAGTGGAGGAAAAGATAAAATTTAATACCCCATCCCTTAAAAAGGTATTTAGGGGGTTGGGTGTTTGATAGGTGGTATAAGAGAAGAGTTCAAACACTAGGCCCAGATGGGCCAAAGAACAATCATAAATAATGGTATAACAAGGATAAGATGAGCTTGTTAGAAATAATTCATCTTCTTCTAAATGATTGATTATCATCTATGTAGGATTTTTGAGGGAGAAGGACTACAGAACTGAGGTTTTGTAACAAAAATTCTACCAAACTAAAACAAGAGAATTGTTGTTGTTTCATGGATTGATATCTACTCCCGCAAGAGTGGAAATATGGTGGTAAAAATCAATGGTTGAACATGAATATGAACATTTGAATATGGTAGAATCCTGTTACGGGATGCTTAAGCCCAAAGGATGGATAAACTAGTGATTGCAATGTTGCTTCTAAGCATGGGAAGTTGGAGCCTCTTGTATTTATGATGATTGTTTATATAAGGGATAAGACCATTAAAAGAATTTAATATGGATTGATACAATCCTTGGAATTAATAATTGATTTTTTAATAAAAGATTAAACCTTGTATATATGTATAAATCCTCATGATCAGAGGACTGGTGGAAAATGTGTAAGGATAGTTTAACTGATTTGCAATGATTGAGACATGTTGTTGGGATAATATGTTCAGAAAATTACAAAGGATTCCTTTGGAATGTGGCTAATATCCATGAAAGAGGTAAGGTGATATAAGCATATGATCCAATTTATGAGCTCATATTTCTATTAAAGGAGTTCTTGGACACTTCCTCGAAGACCAATAAAATTAGATAACCACCAGAGATGGAAACATAACCCCTAGGAGACTTGTCACACGAGTGATTGTACGATCTCAGGAAGGGATGACAGTAAGTCACAAACGCCATTATGTGTGAAGAACATAGAATAAAGGTGAAAATAGTGAACTTGCATGTTAAATATCTATGTATGTATGTATGTATGTATGTATATTTCTACTAACATAAAAACATTACTATGCATATGAGTGCAAATAGCATACAACAAGAATACATATGCACTTTAGGCATGGGTAAAATGATTTGTGCATAGGATATGTTGTAATGCATATGGTAATGATTGAACATGTATATAACATACACATAGACTTATTATAACCCATGGTTGGTTTTAAGGTAAAGTGTGTTGATGGGACATTTTGGTTGGTAATAACCAAATATTTGTAGGAATGGTAGTAGCATAGGTAAATGTTGATGATGTTGATTTCATACTACCTTCCAAGGATGAAATAGAATGACTATTGAAAATTCTAAGGATTCTAATTGTTTATAGCCTTAGGAAGAATGAGGCTATACTGAATCAAGACAATACTAATCCAGAATCCAGTGAAAAGATAGTGCTTGGACAATCTCCTAAAGACCAATGGATCATATTGACATCCATAGGTGGATGGTAACCATATGGGTATGACTTGGTGTATTCAAGTAGCAAAGAAAGGAAATTCAAGAAAGGATTTCCCTAATAAAGGTCAGTTGAACAAAAGTCAATCAAGACATGAAGAGAGACAAAGATTGGAATTTTACTGCCTAGGGTAATGATGAAGTTACCCAGTTGGTATTCCTGAATTGGAATTCTTTTGTAACAATTAGGTAAGAGTAATTTCTTTCTACATGTTTCCATGAGTGAAGGAAACATGAGTATAATCATGAGCATGATTGTGATATTGGTCATGTAAAATACTGTAAGTCCTCACTAAAGAAAATTGATATTAAAATTAAAATACCAATGTGTATGGATGACCTAGGAAAAATGAAAGAAGATAACTTACATGTTGATATCCATATATGTTTATATTCCAAGGGTTGATATGACTCAATACCTAATAGATGAACTTTGAATAATACAAATATGCAAGTAATGCATATGTATGATATATAATGATATGAATACTAAAGGCATGGTATGATTGTCTAAATAAGTGAGACATGAGGAAATAATTATGCTTGCTTGGATTGGAAATTCCAAGGGCCTGAATTTTGTTGTTTGGAATAGTAGCTTGAGGAAGGTGTGCTTCATTCCTCAGGAAAAGGATAGAGTAAATTGTTGAAGGAGTAAGGAGCAAGGATTATCTGTTATGAATAGGTGGCAATATGATTTTTCCTTTGAGAAGTTCATGTAAACGATAGTAGAAAAATCACGAGTGTAATGATTTAAACCAATAGGCAATGTTGAAATTCTGAAGTGTACTAATGGTGGACACACACAACATGATAATGTATGTGATTAAGTGCATGGGATCACATCCTAAAAGAATGTTGATAACATAAATATACCTATGTGAATGTATATTCTAAATGGATAATAAGGATGCATGTTTATATTCCTTATGGAATATTTGGTAGGACTCTGAAATGATGAAGCTGAGGTTGAATCAAGGTTGTTTCAGATAGTATCGAATATGCAACATGAGAGTTGTGTGTTGAGGAAGTCCCATGTGGAGTAAATGTATAAATATTCGGTCTAGAGAACATAGTCATAATATTAATGACTGTTAGAAAAGTAGGTAGTGGGATACAAAGCCTGTTTGCATAAGAATCTTGGATTACATTTTAAAAAATAATGCATGAATGGAGAATTGACATGTGGCAGGATCTTGACAATCAAAAATTTTATTTTGGTAAATGTTCATATTGCACCGAATCATAATTAAATCATGAGATGTGGTTGATGTTTTAGGATATTGTTAACATTTAGGAAAAGTCAAGAGGAACTTGACTGACACTACTCAAGGACTAGAGCAAGAAGATCCCAAGAGGTATAAATTGCAGAAGAAAAAAAGGAGAAAACATATTAATACTTTTCTCACTCTAAAATTATGATTTGCTTAACAGATTTGAAGGCTTTGAAAGAATAGCTATGAAAGATAAGGGAAAAGGGAATTGGTAATTATGTTGAAGAAATGACTTGGGATAAAATCCATGAATGTGCAAAGGGAGAGATTCCTTGAAAATAATTCAGCGGGATTGAAAAGTCTAGACTATGTAGAAGGAGTTGGAAAGAGGGAAGAGTCCTTCAACTCCTTTTTTGTTATTCATTGTGTTTCACTAGGATGAGGAATTGAAATCATGTTATGTGTGAATTCCTTTAGCATGAGAATGATAATAGGTGTATGGATGAAGATACTAGATAAAACTTAAATCTGATTATGTTTGCACTCATAAAACATTGAGGATAATGTGATAGAGTGCATATAAATGTGCTAGGACATATCCGAAAATGTCTTGTTGGTTTAAATGATATGACACATGCCTTTTTAATTTTACATAACAATTGATATTATTTTGAATGTAATGATGCATGTTATGTGTAGGAAATGATTGGAGCTATTGGTAGAGGAAAACTGCCAATGGCTGGAAAACCTCAGGTAGAGGATAAAAACTCATACTTGTGGAATATGGCTCATGTATGGAACATATCTAAAAATGGAAATGTGAAAACTAGAAATTTGTAGGTAACAGATTTGAAAGAAATTCGACTGAAATTGATGTTGTATCTCATGATTATTGTATGCATGTGATATAGGTGAGATAATACATTTGTCCTAGTGTTACACATTATTTTGGTCACCCCCGTGATCCTTTTACAACATGTGTTCACGTTCCCAAAAGAGCCTTTCTTCATGAGAAAAGTGATTGGCTTTCTCTTCTCAAATACCCTATTAAAAAAGATCGTCGTAGGCTACACTATACGCAGGATACAACAATTCCTAATCACCACACTCCACCCTAAAACTGGTTTGCGACGTCATCGCAGGCTATCCTATCGCTGGGGTGTGATGATGCTAAAAGACTAAGAAAAGGTTGATCTTCACGAAAGTTCTAGAATATGAGGTGGCTTCCGAATAGATGGGATCTTACTCGCTTCTCCGATTTCATGGGATCATCCTAATCTCTTTAACCATCTCTCTTTTGTCTATATAAAGAGGGATTTCTCATGGAAAAGGCTAAGGTTAATGAAGGTTGAATAGGATAAGAATTGTGTGAGAAATTCTACTTCGGTTCATGCTTGAGGGCTTCATTTTGGTTCACCAAGTCATTGTGGATCTTATTCATAGAAGTTTGGAGCAAGTGTGTGTGTTGGATCAAAGGGCCACTAAAAGGGGACCTTGCAACATCAAGACTTTTGGTTGTATCTTCCGCTTTTACTTAATATGATGCAATGACATGTTTCTTTCCCATAAAACCATTCTCATTTTATTGTATGATTCCTTGATCATATGCATAAGTTTTCATCGAGTATATTATTGTTGCTTTCACTTTGGTTGTTTTGTGTTCCCTTGCATATCCGATATCACAAGAGCACCAGAGTGGAGCGAGGACAACAAAGATACAAGGAAGTGATATTTAAATGGTATTGTCGCTCATCTCTTATTTGATAGTAGATTTAATGATTAGAGCTTAGGGAAAGAGTCATGTCATGTCTTGTTTTGTTCTAGATCTAGGTGGACCTAGGGAGATTAGTTTATGTTTGCATTTACCGATTAATCCAATAACACCTGGGGGGACAGATGATGGTTTTCAATCTTGGAAAACATGGGAAAAGGATATTGTTGTGACATGAGAACCATGTGATAAGCCATGATCACTATAAAGTAATATCATTTTTAGGTAATGCGAGCCAGAGGGATGCCTAAAGAGAGAAAGTAAAAGGGACACCTCAGTTGTAAGACTTGATCAAGTCTCTGAAAGTCTTCTTGTGCGAGAAATCCTTGGCAAGGAAAGATGGATTGCCCGAGGGACTGTATAGTAGAGAAGAGGATGCCTGAGCCTGGGCCTGGAGGGTGAGTGACCACGAGGAAGAGGAGATTTTGATAACTCTTATAGAATGATGATTGGGATCATGCATACAATGGGTATGTCAAGGGAAAAATAGTGAGTCGAGAAAATATGATAGCCATGTGGATGCAAATCCATTAAATGCACAGATAAGTATCTGTTATAGCAAGATTTGCTTCACCCCATGCAATCTTGCATGGAAGGCATTTTTTCATTTCCCTATGCAGACTTGAAGTCCCCTTTTGCAAAATCCCAAAGATAAAAATATAATGTTTCCACATATACACACCTTGCCTACTATACATCATGTGTATACACAAGTTGCACCACTACAACCCGTGTACATCCATAAATGTGCCCAAAAATGAAAAATAGTGTCGGGTTTCCATGTCAAGTCACACGCTCAATGATCCTTGGCCTTCCATATACTGGAAACATTCCGAATCAACCCTTCAGTTCCATTTGAAGGATATAAATGGGCCAAATCCGATCTATGGAAAAGAGGAGAAATAATTCAACTTTGAGAGAAAATTTACTCTGGAGAAATTATTCACTTCACATTGAGTATGAATCCCTTTGTCCTTTAAGTCTGAACACATTGTTCAGCCCCTAAGCTCTTCCCCTACTGATTGAGAAATTCATTGTCTCTCTTATATGAGCTTGCCTTTGGTGGAGGATTGAAGTGGTGGATTCCCAGCTAGATGGAACTTATTTTCTTGGTTCTGAACCATGCTGACACGCAAGTTTGTAAATCATTCACTTATGCTGATTATATCTTAATAGAAATACTCTTTTCTCGTCTAATTGATACCTTGAAAATATTTGAATTATTACTCCATGGGAACATTTTTATGAATGTTGATGGATTATGTTATTGAATGTGCTAACATCATATATTATCACCATATGCTTGTGTTGCTTGGTTGTTGAGGACTAGTTGCAGATATATTGCTTTGAGTCAAGTGCTCAACGATGGAGTCCATTGAACATATGGACGAGGTAGGCCTCTTATCTTTTCTTGTTAGCATATTTTCTTATATAGCATACTTGAGATTAGAGTTGATTTCTGCAGTCATTTCCATCTGTTGTAGTTTACCCCTAGCCATAGAGAGATTTTACTCATAACAGTATCATACTGATATGTAAATTATTCTTCTTGAATTATAAATAGAAATAAATTTATGCATGAAATTGTGATTAATATGCTTGTTGTTTGAAATTGTTGTAGGCATGAGCTAAATGCCAAGATTATGGGAAAGGACCAAAACAATAGAGATGAACAACATTGTTGAAGCCATTGAAAGAAGAAGACATGGAAGGTGTTGTTGAGAAGCAAAGAACATCAAGGATGGTGTTCCTTTAAGGGGGAGGGGATTGTAATACCCTTGTTTCTCCCAGCTTGTAATTAATCACGACTGATGATTTCCATGCAATGGCATAGAAAAAATTATAATTATATTAATGTTTGATTTAAATTCCAACCAGTTGACTATGGGTTGAATCCTTGAAAGTAATAGCCATGATACCAATAGAGGAATCCTAGGAGGCTATTTTAAGATAAAGGACCCCAAGCCCCGATTTCAAGGCAAATCAATTAATGAGGAAGTTTGGTAGTTGAAAAACCAACCACCCCAATGAATGGAAGAATGGAGGGATGCCAGAGGGTACATGAATTTGTCAGGTAGAGGAAAACATGAAAGAACACCACAATTACCCATGATTGACCCACGAGTTACCTTCTGACAGAAGAAACAGAAGGACAAGTCAAGAACCTTCCCAAGCTATGCATGCAAGAGAAGGGAACGAGAGAGTGCAACAAATAGTAGACACAGAAATAGAGAGAGGAGGATCGGGTCGAGTAAGATGAACTCCAGGGAGTTTGGATTTCAAAGGATAGGGATGACTGTGTAAACAAAACCACAATAACATAAAAGATCTTGAGCTATGAGACTCGGTTTGAGATCCCAAGAACTTGACCTAAGCCGAGAAGGCCATGAGATTTATAGTGGGAGGGTATATGATAAACCTTGATGGAGCCTAGGTTAGGTGGGTGTGAGGTAATTCCTCTACCAGTAGTGGGGTGAAGGAGAGTGTCCTTCACTTACTAAACTTCTATGAGGACCTGAGAAAGACTTCCCTGGTGGTATCATGGCTTGCCACGGGGGTGGGATGTTGTCGAAGTTACTAAGCAAGTAGAGCCTATGGTTTGGTGGAAAGGAAAAAACCCACAGTTAGTTGGCTGGAATCAACTTGTAAACAAACAAGTATCTTTCTTACTCAGTATAACTAGATTGATATGCATAGATGGAAGCCTATAATGCTATAGATATGTATGTTTGACTTATGGACTGAATGAGTGTGTTTAGCACAAGCTTTTTTACTTGAGTGATTAAGGAAACTATATAAATGGATGCCTCCTAAAGAATTCATGGATAGTTAAATCTATGTAATAAGAATTAATCCTTATATCAATGATAAGTCTACATGATGGGTCAATATGAAATTATTTAGGATTGTACCATTGATAGAATTACATGGTTATGGATAAAATCTGTAAGTGAACTAATTGTAATATTTACATAGGAGGCCATAGAAGGATGATAAACCATGAATACTCTCTGCCATAATCCTTCAATACCTATTGGAGTTAGTGAGACTCAACCACAACCGTTGATTCCTGAGCTAGAAATGATCCGATCCGTTCAAGGATGACTATCTATTCATTGGAAAATATATGTGTAAATCATCAAGTAACAATAGCCACAGATTTGAGGAGGAGGGTCGATCGTGATGGTCCAAAGGTGATCTAGTTACCCATTGAATTTCCTTGTAAGTCGCGGAGGAATAACTATTGTCGGATCAACGAATGGGAGAGAGATGACCATTCAATCATATCAGGCCATTCAGAGCCGGGGAGTAGGGTTCCAGCCTCTGGTTCCATACCATTATCACATATAATCATGAGGAGAGGGAAAGAGATGTCAATGTGACGTGTCATGCCAACATGATAGCTAGCGTGTCAAAAGAACGGTAGGTGTCGATTTCTAGTTTGTCGAAATCATGAAGAGTGGGCTTCGGTTAGGCCTAAGCCTTTGGAAGAGTGCATTAAAATAAGAGTCGTCAGATCTAGGATGTCAACAGATCTAAGTTGTAAATATTCATAAAGGTGAGGATTCTTAATCTCAGGGATTAATTTAATTAATTATCTCATAATCCTAGGGATTAACTTAGTTAATTATCCCATGATCACCAAATGACAGACCTCGGGGAGTTTTGGTTTACATAAGATCAGTAAATATTCAAGGTCCCGATGTCTTCGGTGACTTGGTGGTGACATGTGTCTTCCTTAGATTCGAAACGAAGGACAGATCTCCACCATTGATCTCTATTTAGAAAATTCAATCGAACCTCAGTCCACCAGGGTCACTTAGATGACACTTGTCATCATCTAAGCCTCAAAGAAATTAAACGTGGTCCACAGAGGGTCGAGACCGTTGGACAAGTGCCTCTAAATGAAAACCGTCATATCTACCAGTGAGAAATCTTAGCCATAGATATTGTAGACAAGGCCTAGTAGTCGTAATCACAGGATTACTTTAATTAACCATCTCATAATCCTCAGAGGTTTCTCATGGGAATACTTCGTTGAGAAATTCCGATGTCTCAAGACCTCAAGATCCGAGATGACATCATCCATCCAATGCAATTAGGAAAAGTGGTGATGTTTAGTTGCATGAACCTTTGTGCTCGATGATGATGTGTACACCATGTCAATTCCACGTGGGGGTCTCCATGTCAAGTGTGGGTTGTGCCACATGTCAAGTGGTTTTAACATTTTCAGCCAGAGCTCCTGGGGGAAAATGAGTGCCACATGTCACGAGGTGACGGTGGCCACATGTCGTGCCATGTTTAAGACATGCGACAGTATAGGATTGGGCTTCATGTCCTAGGTGCCAACTCATATTGGATTGAGCATTTTGGATCTATGTAAAACATATAAGGGTTGATCTCCTGGTGTTCAATGTCCCAAGATCCCAAGATCCCGAGATGATGTCACCAAACCGATGGAGAGTGGAAAAGACTCGGTGCCTGAGTGGCCTATACAGGCATCCAGTGATGATGTGTATACCACGTCATCCCATGTAGAAGGTCCACACATAAGATGTTGGAGTGTGCCACATGTTATCAATATTTGGCACTTTTGGGCAGAGTTTCATGGGAGAAGTAGGTGCCACGTGTCATACCAGATGATAGGTCCATGATGTAAATGGAGGCCTAGGTGTCAAGCGCATCGAAAACATGGTGGAGGTTATCCTCCATTCTATCAGACCATGTGTCAAGGAGAAGTGTNGGGGGGGGGGAGCAATGAGATGTGGGCCATAAATCTCAACCATGGTAGATCTCCACCATCCGTCATTTGCTGGATTTCCCATGCAGAAAGTCGTGGCTCAACCACGTTGACGGGAACCACTCAGATGTATATTCAATGGCCACGTCATGTGTGAAGGAGACGATAGGACACGATAGTGACACGTGAGATGGGTACGATGACCAGGAGCCACATGGTAGTACGGGAGCCTTTGGCCATTGAAAGACCCAAAACTTCAAAGGGACATAAATTTCAATCCAGAACTCATTTTTGGACAAATTTATAGTTTTTGAAATCTCTCGACGAGCATAAGACGATGGTGTCATTTGAAAAGAAGTTCGAGGTGGTGGAGGAAAAGAGAAAATTTAATGCCCCATCCCTTAAAAAGGTACTTAGGGGGTTGGGTGTCTTATAGTATGGTTGAAGGTATTTCTAACTTCTCTCTAGATTTTGATTTCTGTGAACATTACATATATGGGAAGTAGATTTGGGTAATATTCCCCTTTGGTGCAACGAGGGCAGAGGACTTTTACAGTTGATGCATAGTGATGTGTTTGAACTTGTGTCGGTTCCATCACTGGGAAAATATATCTAATATGTATAATTTATAGATGAATTATCAAGGAATACATGGATTTACTTCCTCAGGAAGAAATATGAAGTCTTTGATAAATTCAAAGAGTTTAAGGCTCTTGTAGAGAATAAGAAAGAGAAAAGAATTAAGGTGCTGGGGATGGATAATGGTGGAGATTTTGCGAAAAAAGATTCAAAGAATTCTGTAAGAAGTATGGTACATAAAGGTAGAAGACTAATCCATATACACCTTATCAGATTGGAGTTGCAGAAAGGATAAACATGACGTTGATGGAAAAATCAAGGTGCATGCTTAGTGGTGTCGAGTTAGGACATGAATTTTGGGTGGAGGTAGTGGGTACTACATGTTACCTAGTCTATTGATCACCCTCATAAGAATTGGATAAAAATACTCCACATGAGGTGTGGAATAGTAATAAACCCTCTCTGACACATCTCAGGGTATTTGGATGTGATGCCTATGTTCACGTTCCAAAGGAAAACATGAGTAAGCCAGATAAAAAGGATGAAAAGTGTATCTTTATTGGGTATAAATATGGTCTGGAAGGTTATAAGCTTTGGAACCTAGAAACTAAGAAGGTGTAACATCCCCAAAAATAAATTATTTTTAAGTCTGAAATTACTTAGAAATTTATTTCTGTTTTTGGTAAATTCGAAATTGGAAAATTATTGCCATTTAGGGAAATTCCGAATTTCGAATTTAATTAACTGTAAATTATGATTATGACTGTTGGGAAAATATCTGATTTGACCCAACCAACTTTTTGACTATGACACTTGTAAGAAACAAATATTTTTATATTTATTATGGATGGAAAAATGAAACAACCAGGTTGAAATCAGCTGACCATGACTCCATGAGTGGGGAACATGTTGGAACTACCTCAGGGATGAATGTTACAAGTGGAAAATCAGGAATTTGGCCATTGGAAGCCCCTGAAAATCAGGGATTTTGAAATGTGCGAAAATTCCCAAGGGGAAAATACCTAGGCACAAATGCTTTTGGGGATAAAGATATCATATGGGAGGAGGTAGGACACTTCCTAGTATGCTGGGGAAATAATTATCTCTTGTTGTTATGAACACTGTTTTCTGAGTGTGAGGCAAGGAGAAGTTTGTTGAAACTAAAGGACTATTGCTGAGGAGGAGTTTCGGTGTTCACCCTCATGGATTCATGGTCAGGCTAGGGGGTGAACGGAGTAATTATATTTGTTCTTTGATTCTATGGTTGGGAGGAAATTGGTTTTTCCTTTTGTTGTCCTAGGTTTTGTTCAAATAAGTACTCCTACCTATTGTTGCTGAATTATTTTATTGTATGATGGCTGAGTGAAATGAAATGATTTGTAGGATGAACCTTGGGAGTTGATTCTGTTATGAAATAATGTAATAAGTCTACTGGATGTTAACTGCTTAGGTACAATTTGAATAGGTTAACACAAATAGGTACTGAAGTCGCTATGTACTATCTGTTATAATTATTGTTTGATTTAGTTAACGCATTTAATGATGAAACCATGGTGTATCCGTTATGGTAGGTATCTAGTAGCTATCTGTATGTAAAATAGAATTATAATTTCAACGCTATTCAAAATTCCTATCAAACATGTGGAGTATTTACACATAGATATCAATTTTCCTTTCCAAGTAATAGTAAATTGTACAGTGTAAAAGAGATTTTGAAGTAAACCTGATATATGATATATATGGTTGTAGGGTAAATACACAGAACTATTTTGATAGTTAAGTATACCAAACAGAATAA
>JASDQU010240581.1:165529-177776 GCA_032191745.1 Picea mariana | reverse complement strand
CCTCTAAATCTCTTTAGAATCTCCATTGTGTACTTCCCAGCTTCCCTAAAGAAAACTTGATCCCTTTCTTCCTACCAAACCTCGAGACCCAAAAATAAATGCATAACATTGATGTCCTTCATATCAAAGTCATTAACTAACTTCTCCTTACACCATGCATTGAGCTTCTGCAAGAATCAAGTCATCAACGTATAGGCCAAGACACACAAATCATATTTATCATATAAATACTAATTAAGGTTCGGTACTGCGACAATCTTGGTGAATCCCAAAGTCAACATGCAGTCATCAATCCTTGAGTACCATGCACCTCATGCCCACTTTAGTGCATAAAAGGCCTTCTTCAAGCCACACACATGGGTATCTCACCCATGTACTTCAAAAACCTTATGTTGATTATTGTACTCTTCCTTTTCAATAACACCATTAAAAGGAGTAGTCTTTACATCCATTTGATATAAAGGACAACCAAAAATTGATGTAATAGACATGATGACTTTGATAGAAGTATACTTGGAAACTAGAGCAAAAGTATCCTCATAGTAAACTCCCTCTCTCTAAGAGAATTATGTCACGACAAATTTAGTCAGGTATTTAACTATGCTCTTATTTAGTAAGGTATTTATCTATGCTCCTATTAGTTGCATGCTTGATCTTGAAGAACCTCATGGAATCTATCACATATTTCCCCACTGGTCTTGGCACAATCTTCAAGACATCATTCTTCATAATTGAGATATACTTCTCAACATTGGCATCATGCCACACCTACTATGCATATTCCTCCTTAAAGTTGGAAGGCTCTAAATCAATGATAAAAGGACCGCAATGCAACATAAGTAGGGAACTTCATATGGGGATGACTCACCCAAAAATAAGATTTTGGAGCTCCTAATTGATCTTATGCCTCTTACAAGGTTTGGGTAGGCCATCTTGATTCCCTAGCTGAACTAGATGGTAAAGAGCCTTGTGTTCCTTCATTAGAACCTTGCTGACCTAAATTTTGCTAGTTTTCAGCCTAGCCCAACACTCGACCATTAAACCCTAGAAAACACCTTGCTTAACTACTATAGATTTATTGATTTAAAGCATAGTTAGGTTACTAAATATTTAAATAAATCAACGAAATCATAAACAAAAAACCAATCCATGCACACATAATTTATTCCCTATAAATATGCTTTTATGATTAAGAATAGTACAAAGTTTTACTAGGGCTCCCGTCTTGGGAAAATGGCCCCTCCAAGGAAAAATACAAACAACAAAATAGATGATCACACCTTAAGAACTATCCTTCAATCTTGTTGGACGCTACTCCTTTGTTTCCCCTTTCTCCCTTCCTCGGCCTCTACACACTTGGATGAAAGTCCTTCTCCACCCAATCAATGAAATTTCACCATCTCACTCAGTGTGTACATGTGTCTCCTCCTCTCACTTTAGCCGCCTTTTATAATGTTGAGTTTACCATAAATCTAAAACCCTAGATCTCCACAGTGACCAATGGTTGAGCTTAGATCTCACCAATCACTTGAGATCAATGACTAAGATTTAATTTAATTAATTAATTCCAAGAACTTAGGCATTTCATTAAATTAAACTCAATTAGTTATAAAAATACATTCACTTTAATAAGGTGAATTTCCTAAGTCTTGAGAGGTATTATTGACGACTTCCACATGTTAGACACAAAACCAATGTGGAAGTACTTATCTGATGCTACAACTACAAGGAGAACACCTTCTCGTGAAGGTTTTTACAGAACCTCTCCGAAAAGTTATTCCCTTCGTTGTTTATAGCGGAGGTTATTAGCAGTGGCGGGCGACCGAAGGTTTTTTCAGAGATTTTTTTTTTGGTGCCCCTTTATAGCGCATACGCACTGGTATGCATCTAAAAACTACAACATCGATGCTTAAATGTTCAAACTCCCCATCATTGTTCATAACAGAGGCAGGTCATGGGAGGTTTTTGTAGAGGTTTTTTTAATTGATGCGCCTTTAATAAATCAACGCACTGAAATGTTCATGAACAATGATGCCCTGGTCCGTCCATGTTCCCGTAGCACCACCATACTTTATAATAAAATTACATGCAGTGAATAAATCACACCGATGTCGTTGAACAACACAAATCAATGCGCATATCTATCTAAAGGCACATCGAGGTAGGATAAATAAAAAAAATTACCAAATTGATTTTCATTGTTACAGTGCATCTCGTGCTTTCAAACCCTCAAGCAAGCATCAATTCTCACCTTTTTTCCTAAGACGCTTTGTTTTTGGTGCTCTACACCGACTTGGATAGCTCCATTGTTGGATTCCACACATTTCCAAATTTTGGAAATTACCACAAATTTTCATTTCCTCTCAACGATGCAACCATGCCTCCTCGGGACAGAATAAAGCAATAAAATTATTTATTGATTTCCTATTTTCATTTTCATCCAATCAAAATTACAATTTAGCTTGAAATTTGACATTTTTTTCATATTTTTTTTTCAATTTCGTATGGTATAGCTGAACGGTTCGGCTCGCCCCAAAGTGGTGTGTACCATGTTAAATACATAGTGAGAACCATCGTCGATGCATCTATATATGTCTGCACCAGTTCCATTCATGTTAGAGTACCAAAAAAAAATTACTAAAAAACAAAGCAATGTGTCCTTCAAAACGCCCTGACACTGATGCAAAGTGGGATTATACCTGCACCGGTGCATTACACTTCATTAACCGCACTGTTATTTCAACAATATAAAAAATTTAACCTAGAGGCACATGAATTTTAATCAATCGCCTCGGAGTGCACCCGAAACATAATGCCACAGTGAGAACCTCCTGCGTCTATATATGTTTGCATCGGCGTCATTCAAGCTAGCGCACCATGATAAATTACCAAAAAATAAAAGCGGTGTGTCCTTCATAATGCCCCGACACCAGCGCAAAACGAGCTTATAAATTCATTGGTGCATTACACTTCATTAATCGCACCCCTATCTCAACGATTTATAAAATTTAACCTAGCAGTGCACCAATTTTAATCAATCGCCCCGGGGCATACTCGAAACATAACACCCCGGAGAATCAATGTTTAAACCCACCACCATACTTTATAATAAAATTAAATACACCGAATAAATCGCATCGGTATCATTGCATATTACGTCATGGTGCACCTAAATGTCCCAAAGCGCACCGAAGTAGGATAAATAAATTAAAAAAATTCCAAACCGATTTTCATTGTTATAGTGCATCTCATGCTTCCAAACTCTTAAGCAAGCACCGATGCTCACCTTTCTTCCTAAGATGCCATGTTTCTGGTGCTTCACACTGAATTGAATATCTCCATTGGTGGATTCCACACATTTCCAAATTTTGGAACTTACCACAAATTTTCATTTCATCTCAACGATGCAACTATGCCTCCTCAGGAAAAAAGAGACTAGGTAAATTATTTATTACCTTCCTTTTTTCATTTTCATCCATTCAAAATTACAATTTAGTTTGAAATTTCTGAATTGATTCTTTTTTTTTTCAATTTCACATGGTGCGCCTGAACGGTTCGACTTGCCCATAAGCGGTGCATACTGTGTTAAATACACAACGAGCATCGCCTTAGGTGCGTTGCATAAATGTATGCATCGATGTGGTTCACTTAAGCTCATGATGATGAATTATTAGAAACAAAGTGGTGCGTCCTTTAGAACGCCCTGAAACCGGGGCACAATGGGATTCTATCTGCATCGACACAATTCACTTCATTAACCACACTACTAGGTCAACAATATATAAAATTTAACCTAGTTGTGCGCCAATTCAAACCAACAACATTGGGGCGTACACGACAAATAACACCCTGGTGCGTGAATGTTCAAATGCACCTCCATAATTTATAAAAAACATACACACACTGAATAAATCGCTCCGATGTTGTTTAACAATATGCACTGTTATACTTCACTCAACTAACAACATTGCTAACACAATGATTTATAAAATTTAACGTAGTGGTGCAACCATTGTAATCCAATGCATCGGTAATGTATACAGAAATGCACCGAGACATATATTTCCCGATTTTTCATAGCGGGGCATCTCATTGGATGTCTTGTTCTCGATGCTCTATCCTTTACAACGTGGTGCGTCCTTTGGAACTCCCCGAAACCAGTGCACAATGGGATTCTACCCGCACAAATACATTTCACTTTATTAACCGCATCGTTGGCTCAGCGTTATATGAAAATTTAACCTAGTGATGCACAAATTTTAACCAACTACACCAATGCGAACTAAACACATAACGCCCCAACACGTCAATGTTCAAATGCACTGCCATACTTTATAAAAATCATACACACATTGGTGCCATTTAACATTACCCACCAGTACACTTCACTTAACTAATGGCACCGCTAACATAACGTTTTATAAAATTTAACGTAGTGGTGCAACCATTGTAATCCAATGCACCGGTACTGTAAACAGCAACGCACCGGGACATATATTTCCCAAATTTTCATAGCATGACATCTCATTGGACACCTTGTTCCTAGTGCTCTATCCTTTACAATACACCGATGTAAAAAACATCGGTGCTCCACTATCGCGGTGGTGTCGGTGCGTAAATAGTAACTTGTCACACTGCTTCAACTGCGATAATGAAGTTTATCTTAGCAGTTCCCATCAATCCACCAAACTCACCGGTGTCGTAAAGACAACATTACCGATAGAGAAAGTGTTGGTTCTCTTGTAGACATGGCGTACTGGTGCATTCGCTTTAACAAAGGGCATCGTGGATTTGTGCGCTACAAATTTTAGTGTTGCAGTGTGTCTTTATTAACGAGATGAATTTGTACTGATAAAAGTACCTTGTCGGTGCAGATAGTCCAATGGGACACACTCCTTAGTGGTGTTGTTGTTTTGAGATAATGCACCAACTGCGGGGTGTATGCACTGTTGGGGGTGAACCAGTTTATTTTAAAGATTTCTTTACAAAAAAAGTTAATTTTGGATTTTTTTAAATACACATAATTTATATATTTTTGTTTTATAATTTCAATTTATTTTATTTATATATATATATGCCTAAAAATATTTGTATGTGAATCATAAATAACGACGATGAGAGCAGGAGGAGGTGGGGTGATGACAAGTCAAGATGTATGCTTTTGTACGTGAGAGGGAGGCCAAGGAGATGGATAAGGAGGCTTACCCTCACCCTATTTCACAACATACACGTGACCTTTTGATGGATATTGGCCTCCTGAAGTTTTATCAGGAGGACCGATCCCTTAGGGGGAACTATGCATTGTTACAACAGTTGATCCATTGATGGGATCATGGGAGACATGGGTTCAGGGTCGTTCCTGATATGTGATATCATCCCACAGAGAAGGATGTCTATTTCATCACTTGTTTGTCTAGGAGGGGGGTGTATTTTCCCCTTTTCCCTGTGCTACCGCCTAGTGCTATAGGAGAGACCCAATTGACATACGTGCAAAGATATGTCAGTCCAGATATTCCTTCAGCTTCAGAGTTCCAGGTTAAAGGTGGTCAGCTACGGATAAGTGGATTTGAGAGAGAGGAAATTAGGTGCCTATGTTATATGGTCTCGTCATTGTCACAGTGTAGATCTGATGTGTAACACATTAGTTGCTATATGTTCTATTATGTAGATAGTTTATTGTGGGAGGCATGATTGATTACGTGGATGGATGTTTTTTTGAGACAATTTTGTTGTGCATTAGATCATCGTCGCTCTGTTTTGTTTGGGATGAGATTCTTCCCATTCACGTCTGAGTTGTATACACTATTTTTTGAGAGGGTTCATGCCACTTGGCCAATGGTATGCCTCTTTCCTGCTAGGCCTATGTTTGATGTGTGTATGTGCATGTGGGGGTAGTTGATGCCCAAGAGGGGCTAGTCTGAGTATCTCATTACTCCGGTGGGAAGACCGATTATTGATTTATTGTCTAGCGAGGACGATAATACCCTTGATATTGTAGAGTACCCATATGCGGGGATAGATTGGAGAGGATGTCCAAACATCCGATTTATAGTAGAGGAGCCACTAGATGAGAGAGGTGATATTATCGTTATGTTTTGATCAATCTATTTTCATATTTTTATGTCGTATTTAATGTAAATGTAATTTATTGTAATATTTTGTTTCAATTATCTTATAATTATTATCTATTGTTTTGTAGATAATGGCACATATGTTTGGGATGTGCCTTCCCAACATGAGGATGAGGTGATGGAGGAGGCACATGAGCAACCTTTAATAGTACAAAGACCACACATGCCACACAAGCTGGATTCAAGAGTTCGACTAGAGGTGGTGGATGAGCTATGCCATGTCATGATTAGTCATAGAGTGGTATTTGTACCCCCTAGAGACATATTACAGGCAGAGGCACTCTCTACTACATGGAGGCGTTTTCCTCGTGACATGACGATGTTGATGCGTCATATTGTTCGTGTGGTCAACCTCATCGATATGTTGAGGGATGGTTCTCGTGATCAAACTATATCTATCTCATCAACCGAGCCATCCACATCCTCTACTCCACCACATGATCCTTCTCCTCCTCCTGATTCTCCTCCACATGAGTCGCCTACAACATCTATCGATCGTACATCCACGTCTGATCCTCCTCCTCCTCTTGTTTCCCCTCCATATGTGTCTAAACCTGTATCCACGTCTGATCCTCCTCCTCCCCCTCTTCTTCTGCTTGTGTCACCATCTGCTGATCATTGCCTTTCTCTTAGTCCATATGTATCATCATCCACTGATCCCATTCTTCCTCCTCTTCCTCCACATGTGTCACAAGCTTATGATGCTTTGGACACTATGATCACATTGGGTATTGTTGATGCACATATTCATGATATTGATATAGAGACACTTGATAATGCACTTGTGCCGAAATTTGTTTATGGGATAATTGTTCTTGATAGAGGCTCTACCTCTGGTAGCAGAGACACTGATGCACCTGGCTCTGGTGGTGGACCTAACTAGTAGTGGTAGTGATTGTCATTTATATTGATTGTTTTATATTTGACTGGAGATCTATATATGACATGTTTATTGCAGATTTTGTTGAGATGTATGTTTGACTTGTATATTCATATGTATATTGCTCATGTATATTATGTTGTTCATATAATGTTGTTGTTGTTTGATTTACAGAATGTAACATGAGTATGCTAATGATGAACATTATTAATGATTTCTCCGTTTTTAAGTGAAATTTGATATGGATCACTCATTTAAATTTATAGTTGCCATATAATGTTTAACTTTACTTTTATAAAAGCGTTTAATTTGGATTGTGATTACAAAAAGTTATAACCATTAATATCATATAATGTTTAACTATTGTTCAAGGTAAATTGTTTGTTGTCCAACAAGATACAATATGTTGATTAAACGTGTTTAGAAACAAAAATACTTAGATATAATGAGTGAAATTATTGTGATATGACTATTTATGTCTTTTTTCATATATTATAATAATAACATTATAACATAATTATTCACTAATAATAATGTTTTTTTTTTGTAAGTGAGTTTAAGAGCCTGTATTACTAAAAGAGGGTTATAGTACAAAAAAAGGGAACTCCCTAGTCTGCCAAAAAGGAAACCAGGCCATAGGTTCCCGAGTTGCTCTTTTTGAAAAAATCAAGGGGTATGACTGGACTGCCACCTTGGGAAACCATCCCAGTCCTGCCATATCTAGTTTTTGACAAGGTAATCACAACAAACATGAAAAAGAGAAACAGAGACTAAACATACGCAGGATTGACCTGATTGACTTGCCAGTAAACTAACAAGACGCTAGTCCAGGATGATGATATGCTTCTTTCCTTCCTCAGCCTGGCCCTTGTTCTCCTCCTTTTGGGAGACCATGCAAGGCTTTCTAATGTGTGATGGTGCTCTATTCTCATCAGCTGGCTTGATGTCCATGTGATGGACGCAACGCAGGTAGAGGTGGAATTGAGCAGCCAACCGCTCAATCTTGGCTTGATGGTACTTCTTGACCTCAGTTAGCAGTCTGGTAATGGTTTCCAAACTACTGAGGCGTCTCAGGATTTCATGCAACAATTTCATGTGTTCCTTGTTGTTCTCTCATCTGGCGTCCTCCCTTTTCGAGCTCACTTTGCCAATCAACATATTTGTTTTCCACGCCATCTCCACCATTTTGTGGTAGAGGGTTTCCCTGGGTTGCGTTGCTCCTGGGTCAGTTACCCAGTCTATTTCCTGAGTAAGAGCATCACATGTTTTTCCCTTGTGACTTCTTTTGACTTCCTTTTCCAAATGGTTAATGGTCGCCTTTCCTTTCGGTGCAACCAGGGTGTGAAAGGTTCCCTCCATGTCTCTGGCCTCCTTCTCCATCCTTGAAACCCGTCAGGGATTGTTTTGAGTTCCCTTCCCAGGGGGTCCCTTTCGCTGTGCGTTCTCTTCATTCGCACCATCCTGTCTGGCCTATGGAAGCTCCTTTATTGGATTCTCAACCTGTTTCCTACCCGTGTGTCTATGGTGGCTCATGCAGTTGCACTCTTCTATTTACATCTATTACTGTTGTTTCTTCTCTTATTGAAATTTCCCTATTGTGGGATTGTCCTTCCAAGCATGGTCTGCCCATAGAGATGAACCTTCTGGTCCTTTTTCCACGTTGCGGTACGTATGATCATGATGAATCCACTGTTATCCCTATACGGTCCCTTTCCCTTGATCACTTAATATCCTATTGAGCATCTTCCCGTACCTGGTCTTTAGCGTGGTGGGTCGATACTGGTTCGTGTCAATCCCTCTTACCTTACATCATTCACTGCCTGTTTTATGTCGTCGATACTTTCCCACGGTCTTTCCCTGCAAATCTTACTGTTGACACGACCTTGTTGTCGTACCCTCACCTTTTGTATAATCTGATCTTGCATTGTGATTGGTGGTCGAATGTTGGCTAGTAATATCCTGCCTGGGTCCTTCGTGTCATCCCCTGGGCCTTTCGCTTCCCTCCTCGATGTGACCTTCCTTGCTTAAGTTGTTGTCACAATCTTTTGTCGCTAGTTGGAGGCAGTCCATTCTGAATTTTCCTTTCGGTATGTTGATCCAGGTAGTATCTAGTTCTGGTCCTCCCTTGCTAACCCCCTCGTTGGAAATTCTATTCGCCGAGCCATTTGTTGACCTGCGTACCCAGCGCAACTGTGTTAATCGTTTGCAGATGCTCCTGAATTTTTTGTAGGAAGTGTGCCAAGCACCAGTGTCTCTGCACTTTGCCCACTCTGGTGCCATTTTGGAGTCTCTTTACTGTGTTGATGACCAAGGTGGAGTCACCTTCCATGATAGTATTGGTCATCCTTTCACGGCTTGGAATTTTGAGCCCAAGCTCCAGGGCTCCAAATTCCACTGCGTTGTTGGTTGAGTTTCCCATACTCCCAACGTACAACCAAATTATGTTTCCACCACTATCTTTGATCACCCCTCCCATCCTTGTCATTCCTAGGTTTCCTTTTGCCGCCCCGTCAAAATTTAACTTGAGGAACCCTGCCGGAGGTGGTGTCCAGTTGTGCTCTCTTGATTGGAGTTGCGGTGGCCGCCCTACCCGTGTGATGTTGCGCCCATATTTTAGGTGAAAAAATTCTAGGATTCGGGAGTCTTGGCCCGTGGGTTGCGCTTTTCTAGTCTTGCAGTTGCGGCTCTAAATTGTTTCTCGTATTTGAGAGATTATTGCTTCCATGAGTTTCCCTTCCGGAAGGCTTTTGTTCCTGAAGATGCGTCGGTTCCTTTCTTTCCATATTGCCCATATGATCAGCCCTGGCATGAGATTCCAGCAGAGGTTCACCATTTCATTTTTTCTATAACTCTCATTCCAATTATTGATTGCTGTGTTGATGTTACCTCGGGTCCTATTGGATTGGCAAAAGATGCTTGCCGCCCAGCCCCAAATCTCTGCTATGTAATTTACAATCATCGAGGAGGTGATTCGTTGTTTCTTCCTTTGATTGACAGAGGTGGCATCATGATGGGCCTATGAAACCCCTTTTCCTTAGGTTTTCCCAGGTTAGAATTCGATTGTGAATTACTAACCATTTGAAAAATTTGATTTTTGGCCACTGGGGGCTATCCCAAATCTTTCCCCAATGTTGCACCAGATCTTCTTGGTCCTGGGCC
Source organism: Picea mariana (assembly GCA_032191745.1). Taxonomy (NCBI): domain Eukaryota; kingdom Viridiplantae; phylum Streptophyta; class Pinopsida; order Pinales; family Pinaceae; genus Picea; species Picea mariana. Next base: position 167,606 of record JASDQU010240581.1, on the reverse strand, counting down.
GTGATGTAATTCCGAGCTTATTTTAAGTTGAATTCCCCACCATTTTTCCTTCCCCATCTTAGTTGGTCCTCTTCTTCTGAGATTGCAATTTTCCTTTTCCCCAATTCCTCCTCCACCTCCTTCGCGATTGTTGCGATCCGATTTCTATTTTGTGGGTTGAGTTTGTCCCATATCCTTCATATGTCATAGTCATTTTCTTGTTTCCAGTAGTCATGGATTTTGATTTTGCCTTGCGCGGTCATCTCCTATTGGAGTTCCTCCCTATTCAGATTTTCCATTCTGGGTTCCTATTGCCATGCGTCCTCCCAGAATCTGGTTGTTTTACCATTCCTCACTTCCTAAAAGCTGTGTTTCTAGATCTAGGTTTTGTTGTGCCAGGATAGATTCCAGATGGTTGATCCCTCCCTTATGCTCATAAAGAGAATTCGATCTTGGTTGTTGATGTCTGGGGCATACTTGGCCTTCTAGAGAGTTTCCCATGATGTTGCCTTTTCTTTGACCCATCTCCACCAGAGTTTCACCTCGTAGGCTTCATTGGTTACAAGTGGGTCCTGTAACCCCAGGCCTCCTTTGCATTTGGGTTTGCAAACCTTCTCGCAGGCCACAAGGGCCCATTTTTTCTTTCTTTCCGCTCCTCACCATAGGAAGTCCCTTTGGATGGTTCTTATTTTTTGGAGTATTCCTTTGGGAGCGAGAAACACTGACATCATATAGGTAGGAATTGCTTGCAGAACCACTTTGGTCAGAATTAGTCTCCCCTCTAGGTTGAGGGATCTGTAATTCCAGTTTTTCACCCTCTCCTATAGTTTGTTGATCACTCCTTCCCATGTTTCCATTTTGCATTCTCTATCTGTCAGGGGGATTCCCAAGTATTTCATTGGGAGCGTCTTGTGTTCAAACCCCAAAATATTTGCCATGTTTATTTGAATTGTTGGGTTGGTATTGAAGAAATAGATCACGGATTTGGAGTGATTGATCTCCGCGCCCGAGGCTTCCCCAAACTCTTATAAGATTATTTTATAGGCTTTCGATTCCTTAACCATGGGTGTGCCATGGATTAAGGTGTCATCAACGAACTGTTGGTGCGTGGAGGTAGGGTAATTTTCAAAAGGTTTGATGCATGTTATTTCTCCTGCTGTAGTTGCGCTTTTTATGCTTCTACTGAGTCCTTCCATCATCGGAATGAATAGGAAAGGTGATAGCGAGTCTCCTTGTCTGATTCCTCTTGAAGGCCATAAGGGTTTGGATGGGGCTCCATTGATTAAAAGTGAGTAACTTTTCACTGAGACTAGGCTGAAAATCTAGTTGATATAGTGTTGCGCAAAGCCAAAATCTTCCAGAGTCTTGACCATATAATGCCAGCTAATTTTTTCATAAGCCTTTGCTAGGTCAAGTTGGATTATCACCCCCCCTCTCCTCTGGAGTTTCAATGTGTGTATCAACTCATGGGAATGGATGATGTTGTCCACAATTTGTTGCCCTTCTACAAAACCCGCCTGTTCCTGTGAAATCAATGTGGGTAGGAGAGGTTTCAGTCTATTGGCTATGACTTTGGAGATTATCTTGTAGACCACATTGCATAAAGCTATGGGTCTGTAGTGGTCTGGGGTCCTTGCTTCATTTTCTTTGGGGATTAAAGTAATCATTGTGGCATTTAGTGCTTTCAGAATGGAGGTCGAGCGTTTGGAGTCTTCCACCACCCCATAAACTTCTTGTTTGACCACTTCCCAGCAGGCTTTGAAGAATTCCACCGTGAAACCATATGGGCCTGGGCCTTTCCATTGGGAATCTTCTGGACCACTTGGTCAATTTCCTCCTTAGCGATGGGTTTGTTTAGGTTGATATTTTGTTCCTCAATAACTAGCCTAGGGATGTGCTGAGTTATCTTTTGTATGACCTCTGTTCGGTCTTGGTTGGGTTCCTGGGCTATCCACTGGAAGTGGTTTACCAGTATGTTTTCAATCTCCTTGTGTGACTCTCTCTCGATCCCATCCTGATCCTGAATTTTCAGGATTTTGTTGTGGGTTCTTCTAGCAATGGTTGTTCTATGAAAAAAATTTGTATTCCACTCTCCTTC
>JASDQU010240581.1:128095-141018 GCA_032191745.1 Picea mariana | reverse complement strand
CTATCCAGTCTCCCGATGCCTCCTTTTTTTTCTGCAAGTGTCGTGATGATGTTGAAGTCCCCTGTCAAGATCCAGTGGAGGTTGGTGGAATGAGCTTTTAGGTTTTCTAGGTCTAGGAGCATTCTTCTCTTTTCTTGCAACACATGGGGACCATACACATTAGTGCATAGAATCACCTCCGTGTTACCTTTGATTTGCATGTTAACAGAAAGTGTGTGTCTGGTGGCTTCGGCTGTTGGTAAATTCATCACTTGTGTGTTCCACAAAGTGAGAATACTGACTGTCGTCTGATGTCCTTCGGCAACCAATGTATTGTACTTGCTCCATTGTTTATTGCCGATTGCTTCCATTCTGTCTACAATACATTTTGTCTCTTGGATGAAACATAGGTCCAATTGTCCCTTCCTCGGTCTGTTTTCAATGATTCTTTGTTTTCCTGGGTTTTTTAGGCCTCTAATATTCCATGTTATAATCTTCATTTAAACATGTGGGGGGGAGTTGGGAAAGATCTTTTTTATATTACCCGAGTTTATCAGCAGAGATCCTAGTTCCTGTAGGGCTACATTATTTGATTCATGCCTTTCTTCCTTCTCGTTTGCTTGGGTGAGAGTTGGAGTTGTCCCTCACCTTCTTTGATTCCGAGGTGTCCTATCTGTTGGGGTCCTATAATCACAGGTAACCTGATTCTTCAGCTGCTTACTTAGCATTGCCCCCGTGATGAAGACATCTGTCTTGCTGGGCTCGGTTGATTCTTCCCCCCCCTCCATCCATTTCACTCAATCCTTCATCACCCTGCTGCATCCTTCATCCACCTCTGAGCTTGTCCATTTATCCCATTGGCTACACCTTGCCCGCCACTTATCCCTGCATAAACAAGCTTAGGATAAAAACATTAAGTTAGTAGTTAGATTAGACTTGTTAATAATTAATTAATTAATAATTAATAATTAAGTTAATTTGTGTGAATTAATAATTAGGTTAGTTTATTAAATTAAAACATTAACTAAGAAATCAAATTATTAAACATTTAAATAAAACATAAAAATCAAACAAAACAAATGTTAAAATAAAACATTTAACAATAATAAAAATCTATATATTAAAATATATAACAAATATAATAAACATAAATAAAAACACAATAAAATAAAACAAAATACAATATAATAAAAAACATGTATTAAAAATGAAAATTAATAAAATAAAACAAAATAATAAACAATAAATACATATATTGAAAAAAAAAAAGTAAAAAACAAACACTATAAAAACAAAAAACACCGAAATACACTCTATCCTAAGTTTTACCCACGCATTTTCCCCGTACATATAGAATCCTCCCCCCCTCCCAATACCACTTACCACCTCTGGGGTCCGAAAACCACCTCCCCCCCTGCAAAACCGCTCACCCAAAAATCTCAAAACTGTTATTTTTCCAAATTCAACTAGTCGATTTCCAAGAAGGATTCCAGGCAAACATAAAGGAATTTTGAAAAACCAAGAGAGTTTTTTCTCCATAACGGGCTGAAAAACAAAAACCTCTCTCAGTTTTTGCACATGTGCCACCAATTTGGAGAATCAAAGACATATTTCATCCCCTTTTTTCAGGTTTCCCATTTTTCCTGTTTCAGTCCTGATTTTGCGAGAGATGTTTCGGTGATATGGAGACGAATTGGAGAAACCAAAGGAATTTTTTTCTCCAGAAAAACTCATTTACAATAACCTCCTACATTTTTTTCACAAGTGTCACCGTTAAGGAGAAACGAATGTTTGAGTTAACCCCTTTTTTTGCAGCAACTCGGCCCGTGTTTCATGGCAGACAGTTCAAGATTTTTAGGGATTTTATTTCTATTTTTGGCCGAGGTGGTTGCATTCGAGCACCTGAGCTCGGGGAAAATATTTTCTATAGATTGTTGTAATGTAAATGTTGATGGGTTAGACTGGCAGGGAAGGATGGCATGGAAATGTCCCCATCCACTGTAAAATGTTTCAAAGGTTGTAAGTGACTGTGATGGATGAATACAAAGGCAATTATATTTCCATATTCTTGTGTCGTGATTAAGTGATGAAGTTTTTTCCCGGATGTAACTTGTTACTTTCCTGTTTCACATGGTTTTTCTTTCTGTATTTTTTATGAGAAGATAATGTGCATGATTTGTTCTTAACACCCTGTGCTGGCTCAAAACAATATTTATGTTTTCTTCCAAGTTTGAAATGTAGAATCCGGATAAGCTCTGCTCTACATTTGAAATGAACTTCCATCTATTCTTCTTTTCTCATTTTATAAGATCAAAGGATCCACTGACATGATTACCTTGTCTGGTTACATTTTGTCTTAGTTATCCATTCATTTAAACACTTTAACTTTTGACTCCATTTTTCCCAATGGCCCCTTTGTTGTCTCAACCAAAAACTCTAAAAACAAATCTTCTATCCTCATAGCTAGCCTAATATCCATGCTCAAACAAATCTAAATCTGACAGAGAGATCCATCTCTGATTCTTGGAGGGCTAGATCCCTGACTCGAAGCGATTCGATGTTACCTCGGTGATTGCCTCCACGACCTTGGGCAAATTAGAGAGCGCTAATAGAATGTCGATTGTACTGGGGACTTTCTCCAATAGTGCACTTCAAGTTCCAGATCTGATCACTGATGGTGGACAATGACCAGGCACAAGAAGGATGAAATATTTCACCTGGCGACTCTAATCAGATCCAGACAGTGCCAACTCAAAGACTCCACTGGAGGAAGAACCTAAAGCATGACCAAGCAATCTGGGAAGATCATGTATTCAAGCTCAAATTGTATTCAAGACATTTTTGGTTTTATCTGTAATTATGTTCTATATTATTCTAGACCTGATCAAGAGTACATTGCTAAGGTTTACATTGATTAGTTGCAAATTGATAAACATGAGGAAACTAAGCCTCAAGTTGTAGATCATGTACATACTCATACACCTGTGCACATCCTAGATACACCTTTAGAAATCCTAGTGATAAGCCTCCTTCTTTATCTCCTACTCTTGCCAAACCTCCGGATGGTTATAAGCTCCCTGCTTTACCTCCTATATTTGCAAAAATCCCAGATAGATACAAGCCCCTATCTTTGCTTCCTATTCTCCATGACCTCTCTGTCAATTACATCAATAATCTACCCAGGTTTGATGGAGAAAATGTGAAAATTACAGCTAAAAATCACATCCAAAGTCTTGAGGATTTTTTTGATTTGTTTGAGGTGGAAGATGATGATGTTTTCATCAGAATGTTTTCCCTATCATTGCAAGGTAAAGTCAAAAATTGGTTTAAGAATCTTCCAGCTGCAAGCATTAGCAATTTCCATCAATTTGTAAAAGTTTTCCTAGATTGATGGGTGATCATGAGAAATGTATTTCTCATCCTAGAAGAGTATGACCATTTGAAAAGGCTGCCAGGGGAAACTGTACAACAATTTTCAGCAAGGTTTAACAAGGTATATCATGCAATGCCTGTTGATATAAAGCCACCACCAAGATCTGCTCACTTGCATTTCCTAGATGCCTTCGATCCTGAGATGGCATTCCAATTAAGAGAAAGGAACACTACAACCCTTGAAGAAATGAAAAATATTGCAGTTGATGTGGAAGCTAACTTGTTGAACAAAAGGACAAAGTTAAAGGCAGAAGAAAAATATAGAAAAAAAAATGAACGGATGACATCTTTAGAAGTGAAATTAGATATTCTGACCAACACAATCAACGAGATGATGCAGAGGATTAGTAGAAAAGATGAACTTGTTGTTCAAAGACCACATGTGCCAATAGTTCCAGAATAGAAAAGGATCAATGTCCCCAAACACCTTGCAATTCATCCTTGGTACCATGATTTGGATAATGATTCTTTCATGTATTCAATTCACAACGTAGTCAAAGATGAAGCTCCATCTCAACTTTTAGAGGAACAACCAGCTGATATGATGTGCAAGTGTGATGACATTTCTTACCTAGATAATCTACCCAAGTATGATCAATATGATGATGATTATGTGGCTGAAAAAGATGTTGACTGCTCGAAACAATCAACAACATGTCGTTGGCAGGAAGAAGATTAGTTACAAATCAGAAATGACAATCAACCTTTGCACAACAATCATGACAACGATCAGGAAAATGCAGAAAATTTTAGAGTAAGGGAAAAATATTTGCCTTTATGTTTCTCTTCTTTTTAGTTTTTGAGAGAAAATTGTAAGAAAGTTGTCAATAGTAGGGAGGGAGATTGTTCTGATCAATCAGTTGAAGATTCCATTGATGATATGGAGGCTGTTCTAAACCCATAATTGCATCCCTTGACCTACTTTGATTTTCAAATTCCAGATGAAATCTTAAAGCCTGAGACAAATTATGACTTAATCCAAATTAACTCTGTACCATTAATCTATAATTCATTTCAGTTTTTGAAAAAGAATCTTGAGTATATGCTAAAGGATAAACCCACAGAAAATCAAGAAGTTTTAGTGGAAACAATGGAACAGTTATTTCAATTTCTACATGATCCAATATCTGATGTGTTGGATGACTTATGTTGTCAAATTCATTTTCCATCATCCAACTATGGGCTGAAAAGTTGTTATGATACTGACATGATCAGGTAGTCAACTTCATTGTCTTTTTCAACAAGAGTCTCATTACAAAGCCCAATAGAAAATTTGCATCCATATCAACAATTTTTTGAGGATCTAGACAACATAAATATAGTACCAAATCATGAGGTTGAGTTGGTTAAATTTGAATATCAAGGAATGGGTTAAGTCTATCTTGATCCGGTGGCTATTTATATGGAGAAATTGTTCATCACAGAGCCACAATGCATTCCCAGTATTTATGTTGTCTGTCAGGTTTATCAAGCTCCTTGTGATGAAGATCAGGATGGAAAGCAGTTCATGATGCTTATGCAAGTTCTATTTATGATATTAATTGAAAACGTCGAAAGAGAAGAGTTATTAGAGCAGTTTCTTGACTAGTTGTACTGGCATTATTGTATCATTTAGAACAACAAAATTATCAGCAGTGTAGGGTAGGTAGCAGTTTTGAATAAGCTTAGTCATTTGAGCATTTTTTCAATATTGTATAGTTTTCCAGCAGAGTTTGGAGTTGATGGTATCTAGTTCAGTGTTCAGTCAAATTTGATCCAGTTCGAAGATTGTCGTTGCAGTGACTCCATGGCCCTACGAATAAAGCACTGGTCTGCATGTTCATAGATCTGAGATTCTTGACACCTCCTCAGAAGCTTCCACCCCTAGGTGGAGCCTATGTTGGGGTCCTATAATCATAGGTAACTTGATTCTTCAGCTGCTTACTTAGCATTGCCCCCGTGATGAAGACATTTGTCTTGCTGGGCTCGGTTGATTCTTTTTCCCCCTCCATCCATTTCGCTCGATCCTTCATCACCCTGCTGCATCTTTCATCCACCTCTGCGCCTTGTCCATTTATCCCATTGGCTACATCTCGCCTACCACTTATCCCTGCATCAACAAGCTTAGGATAAAAACATTAGGTTAGTAGTTAGATTAGACTTGTTAATAAATAATTAATAATTAAGTTACTTTGTGTGAATTAATAATTAGGTTAGTTTATTAAATTAAAACATTAACTAAGAAATCAAATTATTAAACATTTAAATAAAACATAAAAATTAAACAAAACAAATGTTAAAATAAAACATTTAACAATAATAATAATATATATATTAAAATATATAACAAATATAATAAACGTAAATAAAAACACAATAAAATAAAATATACCTAAAAACAAACTATAATATAATAAAAAACATGTATTAAAAACGAAAATTAATAAAATAAAACAAAATAATAAAAAAATAATAAACAATAAATACATATATTAAAAAAAGAAAAAGTTAAAAAGTAAAAAACAAACAATATAAAAACAAAAAACACCAAAATACACTCTATCCTAAGTTCTACCCACACATTTTCCCAATACATATTGGACCCCCCTCCCAATATCACTTACCACCTCAGGGGGTCTGAAAACCACCTTCCCCCTGCAAAACCGCTCACCCAAAAAACTCAAAATCATTATTTTTCCAAATTCAACCAGTCGACTTCTGGGAAGGATTCCAGGAAAACGGAAATGAATTTTGAACGGGCTGAAAAACAAAAACCTCTCTCAGCTTTTTCACAGGTGCCACCAGTTGGAATAATCGAAGCCATATTTCAACCCCTTTTTTCAAGTTTCCAGTTTTTCCTGTTTTAGTCATGATTTTGCGGGAGCTGTTTCAGCGAGATGGAGAAAAAATTGGCGAAACCAAAGGAGGTTATTTCTCCACACAAACTAATATACAATAAAATCTTGCAATTTTTGCACAGGTGTCACTGATAAAGAGAAACATATGTCTGCGTTGACCCCTTTTTTGCAGCAGTTCGGTCCGTTTTTCATGGCAGGCAGTTCAATATTTTTAGGGATTTTATTTCTGTTTTTGGCCGAGGTGGTTGAATTCGACCTCCTAAGCCCGGGGAAAATATTTTTCTATAAATTTTTTTAATGTAAATGTTGATGGGTTAGACTGGCAGGGAAGGATGGCATGGAAATGTCCCAATCCACTGTAAAATGTTTCAAAGGTTGTAAGTGAGTGTGATGGATGAATACAAAGGAAATTATATTTCCAGATTCTTGTGTCATGATTAAGTGGTGAAGTTTTTTCCCTGATGTAACTTGTTACTTTCCTGTTTCACATGCTTTTTCTTTCTGTATTATTTATGAGAAGATAATTTGCAGGATTTGTTCTTAACACCATGTGTTGGCTCGAAACAATATTTATGTTTTCTTCCAAGTTTTAAATGTAGAATTCAGATAATCTCTGCTCTACATTTGAAATGAACTTTGATCTATTCTTGTTTTCCCATTTTATAAGATCAAAGGATCCACTGACATGATTACCTCGCCTAGTTACATTTTGTCTTAGTTAACCATTCATTTCAACACTTTAACTTTTGACTCCTTTTTTCCCAATGGCCCCTTTGTTGTCTCAACCGGAAACTCTAAAAACAAATCTTCTATTCTCATAGCTAGACTAAGATCCATGCTCAAACAAATCTAAATCTGACAGAGAGATCCCTCTCTGAGTCTTAGAGGGCTAGATCCTTGAACCGAAACAGTTTGATGTTACCTCGGTGATTGCCTCCACATCCCTGGGCAAATTACAAAGCGCTAACACTATCTCCCCATGCATGCGCTTGATCCCTATGGATTTTTCTTCCTCCCTTAGGAGGAATAGGTATTGAATACGATCTAGTTTCTCCACTGGTACATTGTCTACACCCTGCCTTTTCCATTTCTCCAGTATGTTAAGGAGATCTATTCTTTCCCTTTCCACAATATATCTGAGATCCGGATCTTCCATACCTACCTCACTTGGTGTCATTTCTGCATCTTCGTCTGCCTCCTGCATGGGTGTCACAAACCCACACCGGGAATAAGAATTTTTTGATTTTCTTATGGGCCAAGAACTCCATTCATGGTTCCTAATTTAGGAGGTCAGGGAACCAATCTGACATCTTGGTCATGGATCATTATTAACTATGTTGAGCTGGAGCATCTCTTCGATTCCCTGATGGACACTCACGAACAATCCATAGGTCCTTTGCACTGCGTGCAAGCCTCTTCTCCACACGACCACGGTTGTGACCGCCAGATTAAACTAATGGTGTGTCGCATTTTGTGACTTCAGAACTTCTGATGCAAGGTGTCCCAACTCCTCCAACTCCCAAGTTCCAAAAGGGCTTAACAACTGTTAGCTCCCTCCTTTTCCCTCCATCCATGTGACCACTTACTACATCCCAGGGCCTAACTCCAAGGTGTGTCGGAACTTCACATATCGTGAGTTCTCACGACTTCCTTCTTTTAATTCTCTACCCTGCGAGTCAGCGAAATGATGAGATCTCTCCATGTGCCCTCCTTGATAGAAGGCCGCAATCAAGTCACGATTTCGCATATCACGAGTTCGCAGAACTCTTGCCTTTGAAATCCTCGACGTGTGAATCAACGAAATATTGATCTTTCGCCACGTGTCCCTTTCGACGGACGGCTGAGATCATGTAAGCAAGTTTGTGTATCATGATTTATTAGATCTCTACCCTTTGAATTCTCTGATGTGAAAGTCATCGAAACATTGATCGCTTGCCACGCGTCATTTCCGATGGACGGTCCTGATTATTTTGCAGGTTTTCCTTTCACAATCTTGCTCTTGTCTTCACCTCAGATCTTCTGATGTCGATCTTCCAGTGTGTATGTGGATCTCCTCCACGTGTCCTTCTGAATCCAACAGTCCAAAACAGTTTCATGACTCCTTCCTTCGTGAGTTTGCTCCTCTTCTCCTTGCAAATCTTTCGGTGTCCGGTTCCATGAACACCCTTGATCTGCTACCACCTGTCCTCTAAACGATGGGCATTTCTGAATGTTTCAAAACTTCTCTCGTGCACCTTTCTCTGAATCCAATGACTATCGGTCCACGTGTTCAGATCCAACGGTCCAGATTTGATCTCCTCCTTATGCACGTTCTCACCTATCTAGACTCTAATTAGATGGTCCATATTTGATCTCCTCCTCATGCACATTCTCTCCTGTCTAGACTCTGATTAGATGGTCTAGATCCTCCCATGATCTATGGTTGCATTCGAATCGCAATTTCACATGTCGCGACTTTGGAAAGGACCTCAGTCCTCTCATTTCTCGATATCCAATTCCGTGAATTGAACCAACGGTTCAGATCTCTTCTGGATTGACGACTCCCATTCTTCCTGGGCTTTGGGAGTGGAATGGATCCCACCGTTATCCTCCCTGCAAATTTTCTTGATCCAACATCTTGTGGCTATCAACGTTCATCGAACCTGCAAAGACTGAAGGAGTCGAGGTGTTTAACGCTTATGCTCCTTCTTCAAATCTAATGGTCATGACGAACCTCAGATATTACCGAAAGGATCTCGTCCGTTCATCTTCCAAACGAAGGAATACTCCCTTTCGTTACTTGAGCTTATCGCTATCCCTTCCGAGCTTCGTCAGTTATGAAGGATTTAAGAGCATTATGCTCTTTTTTCTGGACTTAACACCTAAAGGGATCTTCGACACAACTATTTCACTCCTTCATAAAGTCTAGAACTTAAGGGGTTATGGGTTTTTGTTTGCCTCACAGAGAGCCTGTGCATATCTTCACTACCTCTCCTGAACTTAACAAAATTCATCCTCCAAGGGACTCATAACGACTAAGAGAGTAGACCTGTGTACATGAAACTACGCCTAAGGTCGACGAACTCACAGATCGTGGCTCTAGCTTAAGCCACCACATGACGCAAGCATTTACAAGTACAAATCATGTCTGAACCATATAATTTCTTACTTACCTAATTACGTAATCAAGCATAAATAGGAGGGATATAGTATATCCATTAAGCGATCATGCATGTTCTTGAAAACATTCACAGTATATCCAATTTCAATACATAGTTACAGCTCAATTACACGGGGTAGGAAAATAATTATCTATTACATGTTGCTGCCAACTAACTAACTGTGGGTATTCGTCCTTCCACTCGACCATAGGCTGAGAGGCATTCAATATTATCACTCTGGACACCCCCGTTCCAAGCCATGATATCACCAGGGAGCTCTCGCAGTTCTCAAGGGTTCTTTCTCTGTTTCAGCTTCTTCTCAGGTTCTGTTCTCTGCGAACTTTCAAAGGTTTCCCTCTTTGTTATGGCCTTAGTGAGGTTTGTCAAATGCTTCCTCAGCATCAAGCTCACAACCATTCTGATCATCATTCCTTGGAGAGCTCTGCACATCTCCCTCATGAGCTTGCGCTCTCTTGTATCTTATCACCCCGTGTGTATCTCTCTTACCTTGGAAGGTTTTTGCCGACCTATCTTGTTCCTTCTATTAGAAGGAAGCTCAGGTCTGCAGATCTCTGCAATACTTTGGGCTGACAACCCATGTTTCCATTCATGGGGGTGGTTGATTGTTCAACCACCAGTCCTTTCTTCATTAATTGATTTCTCTCCTCTAGTGATATCATAGCCCGTACTTTCAAGGCTTCACCCCCACAGTCAGTTATTGGCAACTCAAACAATAATACATTTACATTGTCCTCATGCCTTAGCATGGTAATTTCTATTTTATGATTAATTAAAAATTGGGGGAAACAGGGTGTTACAATTCCCTCCCCCTTAAAGGAACATCATCCTCGGTGTTCTTTCTCAAAAACACCTGTCATGCCTTTCTCATTCAACCACTTGAGAAGTCTTGACCTTCGTCCTCGGTCAAGTCCTTCTTCAGGCTCTTAGTCTTCGTCACCTTCCTTCAATAATTCTTGGACAACAAACATGTTAGTCCCAATTGTTTCTGAAAACATCTTACTGTTGTTCAAAGTTCAAGAGGAAAATTTCATAAACTAGCACAATACTTATATGTGCAGTTTGTGGATTTGAAACCACATGGTTGTTTTGTTATCTGGGCTCATTGTTTTTCCTTGACATACCCATTGGGTGCATGATTCCAATTCAATAGTTCACAAGAGCTATCATGGTTTCATCTTCCTTGCAGTCACTCACCCTCTAGGCCCAGGCTCAGGCATCCCCTTCACTGTTATACAGTCCCTCGAGCGATCCATCTTTCCTTGCCAAGTTTTTCTCGCACAAGAAGAACTACCCATCATGTGCATGATTCCAATAGTTTACAAGAAATATTAAGGTCTCCTCTTCCTTGTGGTCACTCACCCTCTAGGCCCAGGCTCAGGCATCCCCTTCACTACTATACAATCCCTCGAGTGATCCATCTTTCCCTGCCAAGGTTTTCTTGCACAAAAATAATTCCAGAGACTCTATCGAGTCTTACAGTCGATGCGCCCCTTAGAATTTCTCTATCGAGGTATCCCTCTGGCTTGTGTTACCTCAACATAATGTATTTCAGGCGATCATGACTTATCACAGGGTTCTCGTGGCTCAGCAGTAGTCATTTTTCATCATCTTCAACTTTGACAGCCTTCATCTATCCTTTCTGGGCAGATCTTTTCTCCTCACTTGTATCACAGGTATACAAAATTCGTGAGACATCATTATAAATTCTAACTTTCATTATTTTATTGCAAATCTGTCACCCACAGATTTTTGAATCTCTTCTTTTATTTTCATATATGTTCCGTATGGAACCAGATTCACAAGCATGGGACTTTCTTTCCCATAACATTTTAGTTCAATGGGGAATCGATCTTCCTTATGAGCTTACAACATTGCCATATCGAAGACTCTTTCTTCCTGCAATCATTAGTCAGCTAATCAAATTGTTAGTTCTTATGCACATTCATTTTTATTGCACCTCTACAACGTCATCACAACAATTTCAGAGTTGTGCATACTAAAAATCAAATTCACTTTCTCAAAAAGGAAATACCATTCCTTGTAGTTTGGTTCAACAGGCAATCGGTCTTCCTTATGGGATTACAATACTGCCATATCCAAGACCATTTTCTCCCTGCAATTCATTCTTTACACAGCCAAACAAACTGTTAGTCTCTCATGCATATATATATATATATATATTCAAAATCATGCATGCTAACAGTCCAAGTCATTTTCATCCATTCAAGGATACAAAGCGAAAGGATACATCATCCCTTACCTATACATCATTCGAGCGTACCAAATTTTCAAAATGTAATTCGGATATCAATTGATTTTAATGAATGCACCAACATTCGTGGCCACATTCATACCCAATGCACCCTTGCATTGATTTCATGTTTGTTACAATTTATGACAGGTTCTTGGCCATGGTGTGTTGGAATTTAACCAACCTCTTCACCACATGGATTATTCATTTTCATTCACTCTTACGTCAGGACCATGCTTCCTACTATAGGTCGATCACGATATCAAATCAATATACATGAAACTCAAAGGTTTCACATGAATGCCTTTAAGCATTCTTCCTCCATTAATAACCAGTGTGCTACCGCTCATGGCCACCCAAAATTTGTTTTCCTTCAGCGTTTTCATAATGTAAGTAAAACCTTGGAAGGTTCTCCTTCCTCACTGAAATTTTTCATTGTCTGTGCTTCATGCAAACATGCATTTGCTTGAAGAAACCCCACGTAACGTGCTATCTATGAGCACTTTCTATTTCCAATCATTCCTGGATTGGTCCCTGTGTTCATGACATATAAGTTCATGAATTCTTCTGAGGATTGACAATCAGTCTTTACTACTAGGGGTTCATACGTCCATCACTGAGGTTCTTCTTCCCTAATCATACCCTACTTGGTTATCCATGCCATACCACTGCCCTTTCAAATTTCGTGCATAACATGAGATAATAAAATATTTCGGAAGGAATTCTCACCCGAATCCTTTCATACCTTGAGCCACATAAGCCTAAACATTTTTATACTTGTTCTTGGATGCTAGCACCCTCTGTTTGATTTTTACCTCATCAACAATGCTTTATGGGGACTTTTACAGTCTCTTCAATAATTCTTCAACAAGAACCTCCTCATAGTCACCCTCTGATTGAGGTTGTTCATTATTGGCAACTGTCTCTCTCAATAATTCCAATCTTATTCCTTTCTATACATGACATATATCATAAGAAAATTAGTCGTCATGTAACTTAAAATGCAAGTACCATAGCATTTAAATTAATAAAATATTTTTAGACATGTCCTAGCATATCTGTATGCACTTCATCACATTATCCTTAATGTTTCCAAAAGTGAAACATAAACATATTTCGATTGTATCTTCAACAATACAATCCTTATCACTATGATGTCAAAACATTCACTTTTATTAGCAAATCAATTTTCTCATCCAAGAGAAAACATAATACTTAGCAAGGAAGAATTGAGGACTATCCCCTGTTGGAAATACTAAAACA
>JASDQU010240581.1:105302-116954 GCA_032191745.1 Picea mariana | reverse complement strand
TCAACATTTTTCCAAGACCATTTATTGTCATTAATTGATTAAAGTCCAAAACAATTGGGTACTATAATAAATGGAAATAAAAGAGTACCACAACATTACTTGAAGCTTAGGTACACCGAGTTCCATATGCATGGAAAGAAAAAGACATCACATAAATGCACCTCCTTGACAATCATGAAATATTTTAATGTGAATTTTCTTTTGTAGGTCCTTCAATTTTTTTAGGAGAAACATTTTATTGTTCTCAATACCTCTTGGGTGAGCATATGGAAGGATAATATAGGCTTTTATATTTTTCCATCTACATTCACTTATGGGCCTTTAGCCCCTTCCTCCCATGAAATGAGGTACAATCCCTTCTTGGGTCAGTGCACCTGAAAACCAAAACGATGAGGAAAAAAGAGGGAGATTATGGTGGAAGGTGGAAAGTATGAATGGGAATGGAACGATAACCCTTTAAGGAATTCCCCAATAACACCCTCTCCCCGAGGGTGGCTAACTTACTAGGAATCAATGAAAACTACCAAGGTGAAACGAAGAAAAAGGTATAATTTCCAAGAAAATGTTATGTAATCAAGGAAAGACTCTCTACAACATGTTCAAATGATTCTATTATTAGAATGACCCTTACCATGAGACTAGAATTGTTACCCCATGAAGCAAGATCTGATGTCCTCTGGGGCTAGGCTGGTGTGATGGATGTTGCTCTATTGCCAGTGATGTATGATGATGCATTAATGGATAGAAGGGGCCTTATGGGGATATTCTAGTCAATCTGGCTCTCGAAAATCCATTTCTGCAACCTACGGGCCTTGAGACATGATCTCCTTAGTTACCCCTAGCCATGAGGGGTAACAATACCATAAAAAATTACTACATAATGATTTAAATTTAATACTTTTTTTGGGCGCCCCAATGTTCTTCGTATTTTTGATGGACTTCTAGTTACCTCAATATTACGACACTTGTTCGTTGATCTAGAAATCAACGTTTGTCGATCTAGCGACAAATGTTTATCGATCTACATACACACTTTAGTCAATATTGCGACGAACTTGCATCAGTCTCGCGACTCATGTAGAAAATTCCAAATACCATTTTAGAACCGTTTAACAGTCATTCACTTGGTCAATGTTTGCCAGAAGTCTATTGAGGGGGAGTGATTTTGACTATTTTGTTGTAGGTGTGACGATTATAAAAAATAATTCTGGTCATTTTTCGTTGCATGAATTATTAGTCATTTTTCTATGTGATACTTTCCTAAGATCCAGTTCTTGATATACATAGTTTGGATTTTGTACTTTGAAGGTTATAAATTTTTAATATTTCTTTATATCCTTTTAAATACCTGAATTAGATCCCTAACCCCCAGGCCCTGTTTTATTTGGGGACACAAATTATTGCCTAGGAAATAGGTATGAACATGTCTACTCAATTCGATTTAATGAATCACAATTTGTCTTGGTCTAGTTCTCTTTTATTGTTCTCTTTTATTACTTGCTTATAGTGACTATTCAGAGCTTATGTCGTAAAAATGTGTTCTTTTTATTTCTTGATTAATTGTTGACTATCATTATAAACCGTTAATAAATCTATGAAGACAATTGCTTAATTATCTAGTACATATGGGGTCAATATTTGATGACACTTGTATCATAATAATATATTCATATATTGTACTTACATTGCTTAAATGGATTTTTTTGTAATAGGAAATCCCAATGCTAAGGATTGCAACTGAAGAGAATGAAATGACACTTGCAAGGTTAAGGGTGGAATTGGAGGCACAGGGTGATGGTAAATGTTATTTCCCTCGCAATCAATGTAGGGGCGTTAATAGAAGAAGACTTGTAAGAAAAACAATTGAAAGACATTTTGGAGGTCTGGGCATGTTGAAGGGGGGTATACATATTGTACAATGGTGAGTTATTCATTATACATGTCTTTGTATTGAGTGTATTTATAAATTTTTCTTTTGTTTTAATATTTGTTATGTATGCTAATTTTATTGATTGTTTGTAATTGTAAAGATAAATCCTCCTAGGTGTGTGGTGGGGGATAATTTGCCTAGTAGCAGTAGAAATACTATTGTATAAGTTGTGGAAGATGGTACAGATATTGAAGATCAAGTCAACCCTATGGAAGAATATGACACCAATAATACTGTTGAGTTGGATGATGGGACAAATAGATTGATCCAGGACATCTTTGCTCCTATCTATGAGGACAAATTTGATGATATTCATGATGTGCATCTGCTTGAGAAGGCACAACAACCCCTTTATGAAGGCTCAAGAAAAAATATTCTCTCCACTATAATATTGTTGGTGAACTTGAAGATATTGAATGGTTTATCAAAAATTTGTCTCACACAAATCATAAGGTATGTAATATAATTTGTCACATATTATATGTAAAGGTCGATTTTGTTTTCTTTATTTTTAGTGTCAATTTGTAACATCCCGCTCTTGTGTGCACTGAGCGTAGTTATTCTTTGAGGACACTTGCGTGGAAGTAATCTGGGTCATTATACTATTGGTTGTTTTGATTATTATTATGAGACATTTTGGATTTGAGGTTATGCTATTTTTTTTGTACTTACATCGATAGGTGATATTGACTGGGTTCTCCTAAGTGTGCAGGACTCTGGACATTGAGGATGCTGAAGCATCGATGAAGCTCTGTGGACTCTAGATCGAGTCAGGGAGTGGATTGTTAGGGTTTGAATGTTGTTGATGTGACATATGTACATACGATTAGATGTTATGATTTTTATTATTATTTCTGACATGATTCGTTGATGGATGCAAGCTGACGATAGCTTGCCAACCAAACTCACATTTTTAGTAGAGGGGTCATGCACGAAAACCAGATACATTGAGGGATAGGTGTGGCAACAACCCTTCCACAACCTACTAGGCCATGGATTGAACTATAGGTTAACGATTACCTAGTTCGAGAAAACCCACAATGTCGTGAGGGTAGATTGTGACAGTCGCTCACGATGATTCTAAGGGGTGCACAATAAGGCAAGGTCATTATTCCTTAGAGGCCCTTAGTCTCCCACAAGATCACCTGACAAAGTATTGACTCCATGGGTTTGACGTCTACCAAATTCAGTCAAGAGGCAAGTGGCACCGTTGGAGCACGTAGTGCGTATTGAAGGGCACATTATGCAAATAAAGCGGAAAGAGGTGAGTGGCACCCTTGGAGCACGTAGTGCATCCTGAAGGGAACATCACGATTTTAACTAGTAAGTGAATAAACCTAGTGCCTAGAAAAGGATGCCTCCTTAGGACCTGGTCGGCCTTAAAATGAATGATGTGATGAGTAAGTTTAATAACAAATTTTCCCTTAAGAATTGTCACCAATCCTAGTGAATTTAAAACCTAGGTCTAGGTAGAACCTCTAAACAAAAAAAAATTAGACATTTAACAAGAAGGGGGTAAAGAAATTCAAACTTTAATTATTAAAGTAAAAATTATAATGGAGGATTAAATTTATTAAAAGGGTAAGTAGTTGTTTTTCTACACTTTCTAAATCTAATTTTTAGTTAAAAGAAAAAGGGAGAAACTTAAATAAAAAGGGAAACTTAACAAAAAAGGGGAAACGTAATGAAAAAGGGGAATGCCTAAATTAGTAAGGAATCTAGCCTTTGGAACTTTCTATTTATGAACTCAACTAGGAATTAAGTAAGGTGTAATTCATTTAAGAATTGTAAGGGAATAATGGGACAACGAGGAGCATTTTTAGGAACGCTTTTAGATGGGTGAGGGAAACAGGAAAATTTAATTAATTAATAAATTGGTTTTCTGGTGCAACTAGGGATCGAGCGACATGTGTATGGGGGAGGTTTTTCCTAATTAAATAAATGAAAAAGGAATATAATGAGGCTTTGGGAAACTAATGACTAAGAAAATCTATAAAATGGACGGGGGAGGAGGAGTATGATCACATATGGCTTGCGTAACGTTACACTGCTGAAATTTCATCTTGACTGAACTTTCTCTTGTACGAGTTGGGATACCCAACTCAGGTAATGAGTGGTAGCTCGACCTTGCGAGGCGAGATGGGTGCTAGCATTCTTGGGTATTGTGTGCATGGCCCCTTTGCAACTCGTGGGGCTTAGGGGGAAGAAGAGTACCCCTAACGTTGGCTGGGAGGTAACGGTGAGGTCTCATTGGTTGAAAAGAGGGATCTGGACAGAGAGAACACACAGGAGAGCCTCTTCGCCTTGTCTTCGTCGGTAAAGGTACGCCCGTTAAAGTTGTTACTTGTAATAAAATTTAATTTACACTTGTTTATTTTACTGTATTCGGATGACAATTTCATGCATGAGCTTTCCTTGCACATGTATTTCTATGGTGATTGTAACAGATTATTTTTTGTAAAATCATAATTTGTAATGGTAATATGATAGAAGAAAAAGAAAACTATTTGTACATACATAACCACATTGGAAGAACTATTGCGTAGGATATAAATGGTTTTCTTTCGAATTTTGGTAAGAATGCAGGTCTCCTTAGGGATGCCTTGATAATTCTGTTATCAATGTAATCTCCTTGTCGCTTGATTTATCTTGTAAGAAACCTTGCTATCCACATTATATTTTATTTATGAGTTACCGTCTAATTGCACGTGGCCAGAATGATCCCCAGACTCAAAACCTTTCCTGTGCTTTTATATCTCTTGCCCGTGTTTTCTTTATTCCTTGATTGCATTTTTGTTTTTATCTTCTGTTCCTTTATCTTTTAAGTTATTAGTCTGTTCCTGAGCAGTCGGCCAGGAGATGAATTGACCATATTTCACTCCGGTGTTAAAAATTTAGATTCAAAGGCCCTTATTTGATGTGCATGGATAATAAGTGTAGGATCATTCCTCTGCCCAACATTTATTTTCCATGAGTTTCTTTTCATTTGGGGAAGCCAAGGGCTCTTCGCTCCTCTCTTTACACAATGAACCATTCATTTTTCTCTGCGTATTTCCCCTTTAACTTAGCGTTGTGTGATGCCCCTTTCTTGTGCATTGTGTGGAGTCCTCAAATTTTACCTCATCTTTTACCTTAGCAAACAACAACGATTTCCTCTGCATTGCTTCAGATATCTATGAATGCACCTTATGAATCTCCGTTTTCAAGGTTCGAGGGATCCCAAGTCATCGGGGCCAAGATCTGGATTGTTCTGAAGTGACTGTGGTAATTTCCAAACATTACCTCGTTGAAGCTCTAGGATATCAGTCATCGCTTCCAGCGTTAGTATGTCCCTGCACCTCTTCGGTGTGTTGAACTCTTTATGTAACTTATACATCGAGGAGGATAGGTGATCCTCCGTGGCACACCAGGATAGTTACCAAGCGACCGACCCTTTCCGGTGGAAAATATGTAGTGGATGGTCATTTGTGTATAGTCCTTGGTCCCTGGTGGGCTCTAAATTGCACCTTGTATGAGTGTTTTTGTTGCTTGGCTTGGGCCTTAGGTTGGACTTTAAGTTACTTCTTGTTGACAATTTAATTCTTGTTGCAATTGGCTTATCATCTACTCTTGCGATTGGTTTATTTCTTGCAGCAAATTTTATGTTGCGAATGATTTAATTCTTGTTGTGAATGATTTAATTTTATGCTGTGAATGATTTATTTCTTGCTGCGATTTTCTTGCTGCATTTCATTTTTTCTTCTTGGAGGTTGTCTCCGATTGTTTCATGGTCAAATGAGCCCAAACCAACTATTCCTTGCATTTAATCTTATTGCGATTTTGTTGATTGTGTTTTTTGTTTCTCCCTAGAGTTATCACCTACATTCTTCTTTGCTGGAACACGCGTAGTCCCAAACCCTTACCCATAGATTGACATTTATTTTTATTATTACAAAATTGGACATAGAAATGGGGTCATTACAAAAATTTAATATAAGAAAGCCCAGTTTTAACGTGAGGGAAAAGAGTGAGTAAACATAAGTTTTAACGTATGAGGTAAACAGAGTCGATAAAAGTTATGAGACATCATACTTTGGATTATATAATAGCTTTAGTACCCTGATAAAAACTAAAGAGAATTGGAACCCAAACTTGTTTTAACTATCTTAATAGGAGTGGAGTTATTTGTTAATACACAAACTTGAATAAACTACCTTACATGCTACTGAACTCTTTTTCATCTAAAAAATGGGAATACGTTGTAATTTGGAATTATTAACCATAAATTTTGTTAGATTGAAGAAAAAATATTTATTTAAATTCTACACAAAATTCTCCTTTAAGATGTTTATCCTTGGTAACAAGAGTCTTCGTTCTTTAAAAAAAAAAGGCTTGTCTATGGTTTTATTACCGAAATTTAAACTTTGTAGCTTGGGATTTGAACATACATATTATTGATTGAGCATATAATGCAACTTTACCTACTGATGTCCACCAAATTTGCCAATAGCCATACAGGTTGTAAATTAAAATTTGTCCACCCAATAATGAATGTGTTATATTGTGTTACCTAGGAATGCATCATGTTAAATTGATAATTTTTATAGGTTAGTATTAATTTATTTAAATTATTTGATGCTCATTCTTTCGAATGATAAAAATGGGTTGTGATTAGGAAGAATGGAGAAAGCTTTGATTATGTTAGTTAATGGTGTATGATGAAAAAGTTTTTAATGGGGAATAAACTCTAATTGTAGGAGAGAAGGATGTATTGTAAGTTGTAGATGTATTAATCACTTCTTTATTTAAAAATACTAGTTTATTGAGTGTAGTTATTGTTTACATGGACCTGATGTTTGCATGATTAAATAAATGACCCCAGAAGGTATCTCACTTCTCACACCTCAGATTATACTTAATGGTTGATTGATTAAATAGCGCGCCTGGACCTTAAATAGAATTTCACCTCAAGTTGGTTACTGCTATATAGTTTGTGTATGTCAAATATCATGCTTTCTTGTAAATTAAAGGTCGATCAAAGTAATGTCCAAATGTTTAGATTATCTGGTGGTGCACGGTGAAACGCCACCAATGTTCGGTTGTTTTTATTTACTTATGCGGCATGCATTGTTGATTCATTGGTTACTATTTATCACTCGCATTGAAGGTTCATGTTATGTGTGTCAATTGGTACTTTTGTGTTTGTTGATTGATGATTTTATTTTAGCTTGTAGGTGTTGTATTGCTTGTGTCGGGTGGGATGTAGACACCTCCTTGTTCCTCATAACAGTCGCCATCCTTGATACCTTAAATGGTCAAAATTGATGGGAATGTGGGCTTGAGTGTTTCTTATGTGTCCTAGAGTTCCTAACCTTGCAGGGTAGGATGGGAGGGTAGTCGTTTTTATTTTTTCTAATTGATTGTCGCATGTTTCATCCAGTAGCATGATGTGCTAGTATGTTGGGTCGTTGTTGTCTAATGCCTGATTTGCGTGCGTTGTGTTCGCCATGAAGTTGTGTTGATTAATTTTTTTTGTTGTTACTTTCCTTCTTAAAAAAAATAAATTTCACTTGCTTTGCATCGCATGTAGTCATAACGACGAGGGTCATTACATATGGTATTAGAGGCGGTTCAAATTGTGACCTGGGATCACTACAGCTTCCATTGATTAAATAATTGATTATGATGTCGCTAATTAAATTGATTTTTATTCATGCAGGTAAGCATGGTTAGAGGACACTGCAGAGGTAGATGATGGGGTGCTAGTAGAGGAGGCGCGACACCGCCTGTAGCATCCACTCCTGAGGGGTCTAACCACCAGGGAGACGAACAGGTTGTTGGGAAGGAAAAAATAACTGTGTGTGATGTGCTTGGGATGATGAGGTCCTTTCAGCCGATGTCTAAGGCACTGATAAGTCATTTGGATAGAGATGAGGTCAGGGCGTCAACACCATCTGAGGGTCCACCGTGCGCTCCGGTCAGTACTGGTAGCATTCACAGAGAACTCGATAAGGTCAAGTTTCCCGAGTTCTTTGGTGCCCCAGATGGCACATCCGTCGATGCATGGTTGGAAAATATGGCGATGTGATTTTCTCTTCGTGAATATACTTCCAACATTAAGGTCCACATGATGATATTTCAACTGAAGGGGAGCACTCTTATATGATAGAAGACACTCCTGCCGCAATTGAACATGGTCGTCAAAGACGTGTCATGGGAACTGGTCGAGGAATGGTTCCAGGAGAGGTATCTATCTGAGGAATTCATTGAGCGTCATCTCAACGAGTTCAATGCCTTGCAGAAGGGCAGTTGTACGATGCCCTAGTATGAGGCCCGTTTTATGGAGCTACTTCGGTATGCTCCACACCTGGATACCGAGAAACTTAAGGTCAACAGGTTTGATTTTGGCCTTAATGTCATCATTCATGCAAAGGTTAGGATTATGATGCCTCAAACCTTGCATTATGTCCATAAATCCCTCATATCAGAGGAGGATATTATCAGCATGGGTCAGAGCAGGACTCTAGCGAGACCAACGGGGCAGGTGTCATCTGGTGCGCAGCAGCATCAGAAACCAGCTAGACATTCACCAGGATATTGTGGCTTCTAGAGAGGATCCACTTTCACTACACCTCGACGACCAATGCCTCTAAATCAAACTCCTTACCGAGGACCATAGCACCAACACTAACGTTTATCGCAACAACAACAGTTTAGGCTTGTTCAGTAGAACAAACTAGGGTTCTAGGTTGGTGGGCCGTCAACTTCTACTTTGGGTACTAGGAGTACTGGATTGAAGAAAGGGTGTTGGACATGTGGGGAGCCACATTACTAGCATGACTTCCCAGTGGAGAGGACCATAGCATCTGGATCAGCCAGACCCACTACCATGGGAGATTTGGGTAAGGCCCATTGGATTCATGTAGTAGTGAATAACCGCCAGACAGAGCACCAGTCGACCATTCTCGAGATGTCAGGTACTGTCATTGATTAGACCCTTAGCATTTTGATAGATTCAGGTGCTACAGAGAGTTTTATTTCTGGTGCAGTGCTAAAAATAATTAAGGTAAAGGCAGTCGAACAGGACGAGTTTAGCTTTGTAGAAATGGATTCGGGAGCCAAACAAAAGGTTGGAGGGAAGGTTACGAGCTATATCCTTAACTTGGGAGAGTTTGTCACTAGGGCCAACCTGTACGTCACAACCTTAGGGTTTTATGACGTCGTGATCAGTATGGACTAGTTGGAATCACATGATGTGATACTCAACTGTAAGATGAAACAGTTGAGCTTGGTCGATGATGAGTGACATAAACGCGTGATTGTAGGTCAAAACCAAGGAGTTTACCTAAGTTTCATCTCTTCCTTTCAGCTATGAAAGAGCATGCGTAAGGGATGTAAGCTTTATGCGATCCTTGCGTTAAATGAGAAGGGGGTAGCTGAAGGTCTGAAAAACCTTCCAGTGGTGTGAGAGTTTGCGGATGTCTTCCCTGAGGAGTTACTTGGGATGTTGCCTGAGAGGGAATTGGAATTTACCATAGAC
Organism: Picea mariana; assembly: GCA_032191745.1. NCBI lineage: Eukaryota > Viridiplantae > Streptophyta > Pinopsida > Pinales > Pinaceae > Picea > Picea mariana. The sequence goes on along the minus strand of JASDQU010240581.1, from coordinate 107,505 downwards.
CTAAAACCGGGGACTGAACCGATAACAATAACACCTTATCGGATTTCGAACCTGGAGTTACAAAAGTTGAAAATGCAACTGAAGGAGTTTTTGTACCTAGGGCTTATACGTCCAAGTGTGTCATAGTGGGGTGCACCTGTTATCTTCATAAAGGAAGAAGGATGGGTCGTGGATACTCTGCATTGACTATCTTCAATTGAAAAAGGAAAAAATCAAGAATCAATATCAGTTGCTAAGGATTAATGATCTGTTTGGTTAGATGAAGGGTGCGACAGTGTTTTCAAAGATCGACTTGAGATCAGGGTATCACTAGTTATAGATCAAAGAGGATGACATACCTAAGACTTCCTTTAAGATGAGGTTTAAACATTATGAGTTTACTATTTTACCATTTGGACTGACGAACGCCCCAAGGGTATTTATGAGTTTGATGAACAGGGTGTTCCATGAATACTTGGACAAGTTCGTTCAAGTATTCATTGATGATATTTTGATTTACTATCGGACAATGGAGGAGCATGATGAGAACTTGTGCATGGTACTATAGTGTCTACGAGAGAACAAATTGTATGGAAAGTTATCTAAATGCTCGTTTTATCAATCAAAGATTCACTACTAAGGGCATGTCATCTCCGACGAAGGTATCACTGTGGATCGAGCAAAGGTTGAGGCTATTATGGAATGGTCTGTGACGACAAATGTTCCTGAAGCGTGTAGCTTCATGGTTTTAGTGGGATACTATCGACGATTCATCGAGGGTTTTTTGAAGATAGCAAATCCAATCACGGAATTGAAAAAGAAGAACAAGAAGTTTGTTTGGACCGAGAAATGCGCAAAGGAACTTTGGAGGCTCAAGGAGCTGTTGACGACAACATCGATACTAAAGGTCCCTGACATGGACACAAACTTCTTGGTATGCACTGATGCATCCAAAGAAGGCTTAGGTGGAGCCTTGATGCAAGATGGTTGAGTGATCGCTTACATCTCGAGAAAGTTGAGAAGGCACGAGGAGAACTATGCGACGCACGGTTTAGATTTGTTAGCCATTGGTTATGCCTTGAAAGTTTGGAGACAGTACCTTATTGGATGAAAATTTGAACTAAAAACAGACCACTATGGTATACGACACATTTTTACACAAAGCGACTTGAACGTGTGACAACGACGTTGGTCGAAATTGCTTAGCGAGTATGATTTCAAGATTACTTACATAAAAGGAACAATGAACAGAGTGGTGGATGCATTGAGTCAAATACATGCATATTTTTGTTGATGCCTCTTTAGATGAATCTACGTGAAAATATTCTAACTTTATAGCGCGATGATGACTAGTACAAAGAGGTCAAGGATTTTATCGGAAAAAACCACAATGATGGTACCAAAATTTGATGGATTTACTGTGGACAACGAGGGATTATTGAGATTTAAAAGTTGAATTTATGTATCTTTCAATGACAAGTTGAGGAGTTTGATCCTAAACGAGGATCATAGAGCAGTGTACATGGCTCATCTCGGAGTCACGAAGATGAGTTCAAACCTTAAACCCTTATTCTTCTGGAAAGGAATGAGGGCAGACATAGTCAACTACGCGACAAGATGTCTAGAATGTCAGGAGTTGAAGGCTACACATAGACATCCGACAGGATTACTAAAGCCACACGATATCCAAGAATAGAAATGGGAGGTTATTTAAATGGATTTCGTTGTTGGAATACCACTGACAACAAGGAGACATGACTTGATTTTTGTGGTAGTCGACACTCTGACGAAGAGTGCTCATTTGATTCCTGTACGTACAACGTATCAGGCACCTGACATAGCTAGATTTTTCATCAGTGAGATTGTGAGGCTGCATCGTGTACCTAAGAGGATTATATCTGATAGAGGATCGATATTTATAGGACAATTTTGGACTAGTTTCCAAGAGGCCTTGGGAACCCAACTTAGCTTTAATATTTCATATCACTCGGAAATAGATGGGTAGACCGAGCGTACAAACCAAATCTTGGAGGATATGTTGCGTATGTATGTGATGGACCAAAATTAGCATTGGGAAGAATTCTTTCCACTGGTATAATTTTCATATAACAACAATTATTAAGATGGCACCTTTTGAGTTTATTTATGGGAGACCATGTCAGACACCTTTGAGTTGGGATTGGCTTGAGGATAGGGTTCTGGTGGGACCTAAAGTGATCCAAGA
>JASDQU010240581.1:90919-105282 GCA_032191745.1 Picea mariana | reverse complement strand
TTCTTTCCACTGGTATAATTTTCATATAACAACAATTATTAAGATGGCACCTTTTGAGTTTATTTATGGGAGACCATGTCAGACACCTTTGAGTTGGGATTGGCTTGAGGATAGGGTTCTGGTGGGACCTAAAGTGATCCAAGAAATGGAAGACCAAATGCAAACCATAAGACAAAGGATAAAAGAAGTGCAGGATCGACATAAGAGTTATGTTGATGCGTGTCATGTCGATCGTAGTTATGAAGTTGATGATCGAGTCTTCTTGCGAATGAAACCGCATAAGAGTTCGATCAAGTTTGGAAAGGGTGCTAAACTCTCTCCTAGGTTTGTGGGACCCTTCAAGAATGTGGAAAGGAAGGGTCCCGTGACATATAGACTAGCCTTGCCTAATTCTTTGAGGCATATGCACAATGTTTTTCACGTATATTTTTTGAGACATTATGTTAGTGATCCTACACATGTTATTGACATGAGTTCCTTGTAGGTATCAAGCAAGGGTACTGTCACAGCGGAGCCAATCCACATCCTAGACCATTGCATTCGATGGCTATGGAGTCGAAAAATATATCAGGTCAAAGTCCAGTGGGACAACTATAGTCCACACTTGACGACCTGGGAGGACACATATGATATGTGTTAGTAGTTCCCATTTTTGCTTGATAGTTAGACATATGATATTGTGATACACTTTATTTTGGCACTTACATACTGTGTAACTTTGGGACAAAGTTTAAAACAAGAGGGGGTGTATGTAACATCCTGCTCTTGCATGAGAAGACTTATTCTTTGAGGACACTTGCGTGCAAGTGATCTGGGACATTATACTATTCGCTGTTTTGATTATGATTATGAGACATTGTGGATTTGAGGTTATGTTATTTTTGTTGTATTTACCTCGATAGGTGATATTGACTGGGTTCTCCTCAATGTGCAGGAATCTGGACATTGAGGATGCTGAGGCATCAATGAAATTCTGTGGACTTCAGATCGAGTCAGGGAGTGGACTGTTAGGGTTTGAATTTTGTTGATGTGACATATGTACATACGATTATTTGTTATGATGTTGATTATTATTACTGACATGATTCATTGATGGATGCATGCTGACGATAGCTTGCCGACCAGACTCACATTTGGATTAGAGGGGTCACACATGACAACCAAAGACATTGAGGGAGAGGTGTGGCAACATCCCTACCAAAGCCTACTAGCACTCCCACCATGGCTTGAACTGTAGGTTAACGATTACCTAGTTCAAGAAGACCCATGATGTCGTGAAGGCAGACTGTGATAGTCGCTCACGATGATTCTAAGGGGCATGCAATAAGGTAGGGTCCTTATGCCTTAGAGGCCCTTAATGTCCCACAAGATCACTTGACGGAGTATTGACTACAAGGGTTTGACGTCTACCAAATTCAGTCAAGAGGTGAGTGGAACCCTTGGAGCACGTAGTGCATCTTCAAGGGAATGATGCGCAAATAAAGCGGAAAGAGGCGAGTGGCACCCTTGGAGCACGTAGTGTGTCCTAAAGGGCATGTGGTGATTTTAACTGGTAAGTGAATAAACCTAGTGCCTAGAAAATGATGCCTCCTTAGGACTTGGTTGGCCTTAAAATGAATGATGTGATGAGTAATTTTAATAACAATTTTTCCCTTAAAAAGTGTCACCAAGCCTAGTGAATTTAAAACCTAGGTCTAAGTAGAACCTATGAACAAAAAAATAATTAGAGATTTAACAAGAAGGGGGTAAAGAAATTCAAACTTTAATTATTAAAGTAAAAATTATAATGGAGGATTACATTTATTAAAAGGGTAAGTGGTTGTTTTTCTACACTTGCTAAATCTGATTTTTAGTTAAAAGAAAAAGGGGGAAACTTAAAGAAAAAGGGAAAATTAAAGAAAAGGGGAAACTTAAGGAAAAGGGGGGGATGTCTAACTTAGTAAGGAATCTAGCCTTTGGAACTTTCTGTTTATGAACTCAACTAGGAATTAAGTAAGTTGTAATTCATTTAAGAATTGTAAGCGAATAATGGGACACAAAGGAGCGTTTATAAGAACTCTTTTAGGTGGGTGAGGGAAATAGGAAAATTTAATTAATTAATAAATTGATTTTCTGGTGCAACTAGGGGATCGAGTGACATGTGTATGGGGGAGGTTTTTCCTAATTAAATACATGAAAAAGGAATCTAATGAGGGTTTGGGAAACTAATGACTAAGAAACTCTATAAAAAGGATGATAGAGGAGGAGTATGATTACATCTGGCTTGCATAACATTACGATGCCGAAATTTCATCTTGACTGAACTTTCTCTTGTGGGAGTTGGGATACCCAGCTCAGGTAACAAGTGGTAGCTAGACCTTGTGAGGAAAGCTGGGTGCTAGCATTCTCTGGTATCATGTGTGTGGCCCCTTTGCATCTTGGGGGGCTCAGGGGGAAGAAGAGTACCCCTAGCATTGGTTGGGAGGTACCTGTGAGGTATCATCAGTCAGAAAGTGGGATCTAGAGGGAGCGAACGCATGGGAGAACCTCTTCGCCTCATTGTCATCGGTAAAGGTATGCCTGTTAAAGTTGTTACTTGTAATAAAATTTAATTTACACTTGTTTATTTTACTATATTCGGATGACGATTTTATTGCCATGAGATTTCCTTGCACATGTATTTCTATGGTGATTATAATAGATTATTTTTCATAAAATCATAATTTGTAATGGTATTCTGACAGAAGAAAAAGAAAATTATTTCTACATACATAACCACATTGGAAGAACTATTACGTAGGATAGAAATGGTTTTCTTTCGAATTTTGGTATGAATGTAGGTCTCCTTAGGGATTCCTTGAGAATTCTCTTATCAATGTAATCTCCTTGTCGCTTGATTTATCCTATAAGAAACCTTTCTATCCACAGTATCGTTTATTTCTGAGTTACTATCTAATTGCGCATGGCAAGAATGAGCCCCAGACTCAAAATCTTGCCTACGCTTTTGTATCTCCTGCTTGTGTTTTCATTATTCCTTGATTGCATTTTTTTTCATTATTTTATTTCTCCATGGAGAAGATCTGGATGCGGATTTGTGTTTTTATCTTCTATTCCTTTATCTTTTAAGTTATTAGTCTGTTTCTGAGCAGTCGAGCATGAGCCAAATCGACTATCTTTCACTTAGGTGTTAAATATTTAGACTCAAATACCCTGCTTTCCTGTGCATGGATAATACGTGTAGGATCATTCCTCTTCCCAGTGTTTATTTGCAGCGAGTTTCTATGCATTTGGGGAAGCCAAGGGCTTTGCGCCCCTCTCTTTACTCAGGGAACCATTCCTTTTTCTCTACGTATTGCCCCTTTAACTCAGCTTTGTGTACTACCCCTTTCTTTCACTTTGGGTGGAGTCCTCAGCTTTTACGTCAGCGAACAACAATGATTTCCTCTGTGTTGCTTCAGATCTGTGCAAATGCACCTTATGAATATCTATTTTCAGGGTTTTAAGGATCCCAAGTCATCTGGGCCAAGATCTGGATTGTTCTGAAGTGAATGTGCTCATTTCTAGTCGTTACCTCATGGCAGCTCTAGTATGTCAGTCATCCCTTCCAATGGTAGTAGGTCCCTGCACCTATTTGGTGTTTTGAACTCTTTATGTAACTTATACATTGAGTAGGAGAGGTGATCCTCCGTGGCGCACCAGGCTAGTTACCAAGCGACCAACCCTTGCCGGTGGAGAAGATGTAGTGGGAGGTCATTTGTGCAAAGTCCTTGGTCCCTTGTGGGCTCTAACTTACACCTTGTATGAGTGTTTTCATTGCTTGTCTTGGGCCTTAGGTTGTACTTTAAGTTATTTCTTGCTGCCAATTTAATTCTTGCTGTGATTGGCTTATCATCTACTCCTGCGATTGGTTTATTTCTTGCAGCGAATTTTATGACGTGAATGATTTAATTCTTGCTGCGAATGATTTAATTTTATGTTGCGAATGATTTAATTCTTGCTGCGAATGATTTAATTTTATGCTGTGAATGATTTATTTCTTGTTGCAATTTTCTTGTTGCATTTCATTTTTTCTTCCTGGAGGTTGTCTCCGAGACCAACTATTCCTTGTGTTTAATATTATTGCAATTTTTTTGATTGAGTTTTGTGTTTCTCCTTGGATGGAACGCCTGTAGTCCTAAACCCTTACCCATAGATTTTAATTGATTTTTATGGCATCCTTTTATTATCACGACTTTGGATAGAGAAATGGAGTCGTTACAAAAATTTAATATAAGAAAGCCTAGTTTTAACGTGAGGGAAAAGAGTGAGTAAACATAAGTTTTAACGTATGAGGTAAACATAGTCAGCAAAAGTTATGAGACATCATACTTTGAATTATATAAGATCTTTAGTACCCTGATGAAAACTGAAGAGAATTGGAACCCAAAATTGTTTTAACTATCTTAATAGGAGTGGAGTTATTTGTTAATACACAAACTTGAATAAACTACCTTACATGCTACTAAACTCTTCTTCATCTCAAAAATGGGAATACGTTGTAATTTGGAATTAGTAACCATAAATTTTGTTAGATTGAAGAAAATATTTTTATTTAAATTCTACACAAAATTCTCCTTTAATATGTTTATCCTTGGTAACAAGAGTCTTCGTTCTTTAAAAAAAAAGGGTTTTCTATGGTGTTATTACCAAAATTTATACTTTGTAGCTTGCGATTTGAGCATACATATTATTGTTTGAGAATATAACGCAACTTTACCTACTGATGTCCACCAAATTTACTAATAGCCATACAGATTGTAAATTAAAATTTAGCCACCCAATAATGAATGTGTTATATTGTGTTACCTAGGAATGCATCATGTTAAATTGATAATTTTTATAGGGTAATATTAATTTATTTAAATTATTTGATGCTCATTATTTCTAATGATAAAAGGGGTTGTGATTAGGAAGAATGGAGAAAGCTTTGATTATGTTAGTTAATGGTGTATGATGAAAAAGTTTTTAATGGAGAATAAACTCTAATTCAAGGAGTTAGAAGGATGTATTGTAAGTTGTAGATGTATTAGTCACTTTTTTATTTAAAAATCCTAGTTGATTGAGTGTAGTTATTGTTTACATGGACCTGATGTTTGCGTGATTAAATAAATGACCCAGAAGGTGTATTACTTCTCACTCCTCAGATTCTACTTAATGGTTGATTGATTAAATAGCGCGCCTGGACCTTAAATAGAATTTCACCTCAAGTTGGTTACTGCTAGATAGTTTGTGTATGTCAGATATCTTGCTCGCTTGTAAATTAAAGGTCAATCGAAGTAATGTCCAAATGTTTAGATTATCTGGTGGTGTGTGGCGAAAGGCCACCAATGTTCCGTTGTTGTTATTTACTTGTGCTCCATGCATTGTTGATTCATTGGTTGTTATTTATCGCTCGCATTGAAGGTTCGTGTTACATGTGTCGGTTGGTGCTGTTGCGTTTTTTGATTGATGATTGTTTTTTATCTTGTAGGCATTGTCTTACTTGTNAACACGAACCTTCAATGCGAGCGATAAATAACAACCAATGAAGGTTCGTGTTACATGTGTCGGTTGGTGCTGTTGCGTTTTTTTGATTGATGATTGTTTTTTATCTTGTAGGCATTGTCTTACTTGTGTCGGGCAGGATGTAAACACCTCCTTGTTCCTTAGAACTGTCACCATCCTTGAGACCTTAAATGGTCAAAATCGATGGAACCTGGGCTTGAGCGTTTCTTATGTGTGCTAGAGGTCCTAACCTTGCAGGGTAGGACAGGCGGGTAGTCATTTTTATTTTTTCTAATTAATTATCACATGTTTCATCCAATAGCATGATGTGCTAGTATGTTGGGTCATTGTTGTCTATTTCCTGATTTGCATGTGTTGTGTTCATCGTCAAGTTGTGTTGATTAATTGTTGTCATTGTTACTTTCCTGCTTTAAAAAAAAAATTTCACTTGATTTGCGTCACATGTAGTCGTAACGACGGGGGTCATTATACAATTAATGTGTAAACTAAGGATGCAATATTTATGATTACTATTATTTACACTAACTAGTTATTTTTTGTGTTATAGATTGTTAGGTGACTTTTTCTTACCAGTGTTAAATAATTTACCTCGCACATAGCAAGAGTTGTGTGTTGTTATGAAAGATATTGGAATGGAGTATCAAGTTATTGATGCATATATGAATTATCATATTATATATTATGGACTATATGCATTGAAAACAAAATGCTTGCAATGTCAAATCAGTAGATATAGAACCGATCAAGTAACAAAAAAGGTGCCTCATAAGGTTCTTCATCATATTATGATAATTCCACGTTTGTAATGATTGTTCAGGTGCTAAAGCATAGCATATAAGTGAATATGGTGTTCTTTGAATGCCTGCAGATGGTTATGAATTTAGGAACATAGAAGAAAGATGACTGATTTTTAAAGAAAAATCTTGTAATGTCGGGCTTTCATTGGCAGTTGATTGTGTCAATCCATTTGATGAGCTCAATTCTATTTACTTAGTGTGACCTATTTTTGTTAGAAACACTAACCTTCCTTCTTGGATGTGAATAAAGAGGGAGCACACAATGTTGGCAATGATTTCTAGAGGCATTTTCTTACAAAATTTGTTTGAACATATCATTTCGTTTGTCTTATTCATTGCATAATTTCTTTTATATATACAAGATAGTAATTATGTGTACTTTCAACCAATTAGGTAAGTTCCAAGTGAAATATATGAATATACATATTTATCCTCTTGTCGACGAGCTACTAAAGTTATGGGATGGAATCTCTATGCATGACATCTCTAGACCAATAGGGAAAAAACAATTTCAATTTCATGGAATACTTACATGGACAATTCATGATGCCCCGGGGATAACACATTTTTGTGGTATGTAACATACCACTGTTAGGATATTTAGATACTTAGGAGTTATTTAAGAACTACTTGGTCTAATATGTCATTAGGTAAAAGTGTGTTTCTTAGTGTGTTTCTTTAGTATGCATTAGTATGCATTTGTAGTTAGGAAATCCGACGGTCACGATATGTTCCCAACATAGAGTGATCTGACGGTTCATACTCTCCTCGATCTTAATGAACATTGATCTGTGGATTAACACCTGACTGGTCCATAATATCTATTTAAATAACATGTAGGTTCATTTTCTGACGATCGATTGTGAGAAACTCTCTTGTAAAATCTCTCTGTAATCTTTTTCTTTTGCATTAATAAACTGCTCCAAGTGGCCGCGTTGGTTGGGGCCGTGGATGTTTCCTCTTAGGGGTTTTACCACATGAAAACATCAGTGTGTTGATCTTTTATATGGTTATGTGAGTGTTTACTAAAGGTGTTCATTCTTTGTTGGAATACCTGTGTTGTCAAACATGGTATCAGAGCCTGTTTGAAGACCCACTCTTGTTGTAGATCAAGATTGTGAAGCCGAGTTGACTCATCTTCATTTTTTGTTATTTCCATACATTTATGGGTTGAGAGGACTGTTCCATTGCATCCGGAGCACCCGTTTCATTCAGGAACACTTTTATTTTCACTCGAAAAGGTTTTCGTTTCCCCAATATACAACCATTACAGTGAGATCCAGAGGTATAAAGCTTGAATACACATTTTTTACATTTTTGCAGAGTAGTATTTTGGTTTTATTTAATTTTTATATTATTTATTTCCGGGTTGCTACTCTTTTAGATTTGTGTATTCTCTTTTCCCTACGCCCTATGCGATCTTGGCAAATCAGAAACATATAGGAAAATGTGCATCTTCCTGGTAAGCTAACCGATATCTAACCCTTGTTGTCATCGAGAAGCATATTTTTTTTCTTGTGTGAAAAGAGTTTTTTTTTAGCACGCTCTACAAGGCCATCTTCCACAACAACAAAAACAACCCCAATCCTCCTTCTAAACATTACAATATGTTTTGCTAGACCATTTGGTTAAAATTTTCCTTATTAAGTAAGAGGTCTTGAGTTGAAGTCTCTCTTTTGTTACTTTTTTTTGAAAAAGTCCATGCTAAAATTGTAAAGTGTATTTCACTTCAAGTATAAAAGTGAATCACTATAAGTAGCTTTAATATTTTATTTTAGAGTTATAAATTTTGCATGCAACTTTTCTATTATAAAGTAACTTCATTGTAAAAGTGATCCCCACTTCTCTTTATAAAAGTGGGTCATTTCATAAAACAACTTACACTATCACGTGGTCATTTGGTTACCGTTTATGCCTTTTTTAAAAATGACATAACTCTCACATCGAAAGTCCATTTTCAGTGCCGTTTTTTTTTAAACCACACAAATTTTTGAGCTCTTTCCATCCATATCATCAGTTTCAGTTTTTAAATCCATATTATATGCATATTTAATATGGCTTCTACAAGTAATGTCTTGCTTACCAACAACAATTACTTCCAATGGAAATATTATATGGAAGATTTATTAAGAAGTAAAGGCTTGTACCAGATTACCTTGGGAAAGGAAAACACACCCAGTGATGATGATAAGAAAGACAATTGCGCTAATAGGAGTGAAAAAGCACGTGGACTAATCAAATTTTCCATCTCTCCTGATTTAAGGTACAACCTTCAAGAAATTGATGACCCTGAAGAAACTTTGGAAAAGATTGAATCTGTGTTTGGTAAACTCAATATTATTCGAGCACAATATTTAGAAAATAAAATACTGACCTTGAGTCCAAGTGATTTTTCTTTCCTTGGAGACTATCTATCTAAGTTTAAAACACTCAGAATTTTATGTGAAGAATGTAAGATAAAAATGGAGGAAGAGCGTTGCATCTATATTCTGTAGTGCATATTCTGTGTTTGTATCTACCTTTTATGCCATGAGAGAGGCTCTCGGGAAAGATTATGAAAAAACCACTCTTGAGTCATTTTGTGCTTCTTTGATTAGAGAGGAAGATAATCTTATACAACTTGGAGTAATCAGCACTGCGGGTACCTCTAACAAAGCCTTAGTTTTCTAGCAGAAAGATAAACCCAAGTATCCCAAGAAGAAACATTCTCGCTACAACAACAAGCAATATAAGGGTCCCAAACCCGCTCAGACATCTTCAACTCCTAATGGTGACAAAGGAGCAAAATATAAAAATAAGAAGACTGACAGACATTGCAACTTTTGTGATAAAAATGGTCATGATGAGTCCAAATGTTTCAAGAAGATGGTAGCTTTAGAAGCAACAATGAAGAAGAACAACATTAGTATTGATTCTATTACTTCTTATTCTTCTCATGGATATGCAATTTCTGCTTCTGGTTTCTCCTTCAATACAACTTCTACTTCTTCTTCTGATGAGTGGCTTATTGATTATGGAGGATCTTATAATATGGCTAAGGATAAAGCCATATTTTCTGCTCTAAATGAATGTAACACCAAGAAAATATTTGTTGGTGATGATAGATCTCTTAGTGATGTAGGATCTGGAACAATTCAAGTAGATAATGGTCATTTCAATGATGTATTATGTGTTCCAAGTCTTTCTTGTAACCTTCTATTAGTCTATCAAATCACTCATTTAGGTGAAGGTAAAACTGTAGAGTTTTCACCTCACCAAGTTGTAATCAAGGATCTAAGAGATCCTAAGCATGTTCTTGAAACTGGAATTGTTGATGTATTACCAGGTTATACAAGTTTGACAACTTTGGGTCATCAGTTTTTCCATCAGTTTTTGTTGCTCATAGCGATGACTTGAGCAAACTTTGGCACGAGCGGTTTGGTCATCTAAACTATTGCTCATTGCAGCAACTATGTAATCAATAGATCATGATTGGTCTTCCTTTTGTTTCATGCAGAGATGGTGTTTGTGCCGGTTATGTTCTCGACAAACATCATCGGGACAATTTTGACAAACATGCCTCTTGGCACGCCTTGGGCCCTTTATAGCTTGTTGATAGTGATTTGTGTGGTCCATTGTCTTCTCCTTCCTTTTCTGGGTTCAAGTATTTCTTAACTTTCATTGATGATTTTTCCAGACGTAATTGGGTTCACTTCTTAAAACTTAAGAGAGAAGTTTTTGACAAGTTTCTGGCCTACAAAGCCCTTATAGAAAAACAATCTAAACATCAAATTCAAAAGTTAAGAATAGATAATGGAGGCAAATATGTAAACAATAATTTTACAAGTTACTGCACTACACAGAGCATCCAAATGAAACACACTGTTCCATATACACCACAACAAAATGGTGTTGCTAAGAGAAAGAACTGCACATTAAAAGAAATGGCTAATTGTATGATCCAATCTAAGGGATTAAGTCTAAAGTATTGGGCGGAAGCAATCAACTGTGCTAATTACATAGTCAATCACACTCCCACAAAGGCTCTTAAAAACAAAACATCGGAATAATCTTGGACTATAATTAAACCAGATGTAAGTCACTTCCATGTATTTGGCAGTATAGGATGGGCTCACATTCCTAATGAGAAAAGAAAAGCATTGTAGCCTAAAAGTGAGAAGTGTATATTTTTTGGTTATTATGAATATGTCAAAGGTTATAGACTTCTTCAACCACATTGTAATGAAATTATTCTTAGAAGAGATGTTAAATTTGATGAAAATCTCTTGGCTTGCAAGCCTAATTCAGTGGTTGTGCCTTCTTCTGTTCCTATTTTGATTTCTTCTTTAGATGATGATAGTGAGGATGAAAATCCACCTCTGCATGATCACCTTCCTCTAGATGAGTCCTTTGAACCTGAACTAGCACCGGTTTCACCGCTTCCTAGATGGGTCCATTCAACATGAGAAGCAACTAGTGGTCTTCTTAGTGATCCTTCAGATCAATGTCAAACACGTTCATAGTTTCAGAGAGCCTCTTCTCTTTTGGCTCAAGTTTCAGAGACTCATGATCTAGAGACATTTGCAGAAGCTTCAGGTCATCCATATTGGGATACAACAATGAATGAAGAGTATCATTATTTAATGGAAAACGATACTTTAGATCTTGTACCTCTTCCAAAAGGAAGAAAACTTGTCAGATGTAAATGGGTATACAAAACTAAGTATACATCAGATGGAAGTGTTGAAAGACACGAGGCTCGATTAGTTGCCAAAGGATTTTCCCAAGTTGAAGGAATTTAATATAATGAAACCTTTTCCCCTATAGCCAAAATGAATTCCATTCACCTTGTTCTTGCCCTTGCTACCTCACATGAATGGGAGGTCCATCAGATGGATGTTAAATCCACCTTCTTGCATGGAGATGTGCAAGAAGAAATCTACATGGAACAACCTCCTGGCTATGTCTAGAATGACTCTAGCCTTGTATGTCACCTTAAGAAATCTCTTTATGGTCTAATGCAAGCTCCCCGAGCTTGGTATGCCAAAATGAACAACTTTCTTATTGACACTGGATTCTCTAGATGCCATTCTAATCCTAATGTCTATACCAAGAAAGTAGGATGCCATCTCATAATCCTTGTACTTTATGTTGATGACCTTATCCTTACTAGTAGTGACTTAAAAATTTTAAACCATGTGAAAACCATCCTTAAGAAAAAATTTGAAATGACAGACTTAGGCTTTTTGTACTATTTACTTGGCCTCCAAGTTTTGCAAACCAATGAAGGAATTTTTCTTTCCCAGTCCAAGTATGCTTGTGATCTTCTTCATTGATTTCACATGGATGATTGTAAACCAACCCATTCTCCCTTCCAGTCCAGAGTCAAGCTTACTGCGACCTGTACTTCTCCTGAAGTTGATGCCACCCTGTACCGTCAGTTAGTTGGTATCCTCTTATACTTGACTCATACCCATCCTGATGTTTCCTTTGTTGTTGGTATTGTTGCCTGGTATATGAAAACACCTCATGAAAGCCATTGGAAAGCATCTAAAAGGATAATTCTCTATGTCCATGGTACAGTTCAGTTCAGGATACATTACAGTTCAGAGGGGACTCCTTTATTGGTTGGTTTCACTGATTCATATTGGGTCGTCGACCCTGATGATCAAAATTCTACTGCACGTTATGTTTTTAACTTTCGTTCAGGACCTTTCACTTGGGCCTGTAAGAAACAATAGGCTATTGCACTTTGTTCAGCAAAATCAGAGTACCGAGCAATGGTAAATGCAAGTCAGGAAGCCTTATGGCTTTGACAGATCCTTTCAAAGTTTGGATTCAAGAAGCACCATTCGACCAGCCTTTGGTGTGACAATCAAAGTGCCATAAATCTCGCCAAATACCTAGTTCAACATCAACGCATCAATCACATTGATCTATAGATTCACTTCATCAAAAATCTCATTCATGATCAAGTTATTGAAGTGATCGTTTTCCCTACAGAAGATCAAGTTGCAGACATTTTCACAAAATCTCTTATAGAAGTGAAGTTTTCCAAACTTTGATCTATGTTAGGAGTTTAAGAAGTTGTCATTAAGGGGGGATAGGATCTAATGCCTCCTTCCTTCTCCTATTGTGTCAACATTGTATATCCTTCAATTCTATCCCAAGTTGTTCTTAAGGGGGGATGTTAGGATATTTAGATACCTAGGAGTTAGTTACCAACTACTTGGTCTAATATGTTGTTAGGTAAAAGTGTGTTTCCTAGTGTGTTTCTTTAGTATGCATTTGTAGTTAGGAAATCTGACGGTCACGATATGTTCCCGACATAGAGTGATCCGACGGTTCATACTCTCCTCGATCTTAATGACCACTGATCCATGGATTAACACTCGATTGGTCCATGATCTCTATTTAAAGAGCATGGAGGGTCATTTTACGATGATTGATTGTGAGAAACTCTCTTGTAAAATATCTCTGTAATATTTTTCTTTTGCATTAATAAACTATTCCAAGTGGCTGCGTTGGTTGGGGCCATGGATGTTTCCTTGTAGGGGTTTTACCATGTGAAAACATCAGTATGTTGATCTTTGATCTGGTTATGTGAGTGGTTACTGAAGGTGTTTGTCCTTTGTTGGAATACCCGTGTTGTCGAACAACCACTACACTTTAATAGTATATAATTTTATGTAAAATATGATGCATATTTCTTAAATATTAATTCCTTGTTATGTAAATAATATTGACATTAATCTATATCTTGCAGGTCTTCAAACAAAGGGTAAATTTTCATGTCTAGTTTGTAGTCCTAGGATGAAATATTATCATTCAAGAAGTCTAGGAATTGAGGTTTTTGATGAATATAGGAACTTCCTCCCTAAGAACCATAGATATCAAACTACAAAAAAAAAATCTTTCCAATTTGAAAGAAGAGACCAGAATAAAATCGTGAAGAATGACACCTCACTTATGGAAGTTGGAATATAATAGAAATTGCCAAGGAAAGAAATTAGTCTATGTATCATATATATTAATGTTTTACAATTTTAATTTGTATTGAATTATATTTATTGTATCTACCAATTATTGTTGTAATCCCATTTATTTTTCATAAATGTTGTCAAGGCATTAATGGGCTTCCACGAGGAATGAAAAATTACCCTACACAATTTAGTAGGTTTCCCTACTATGAGCACCTACAAATAGCTCATTTGTTTGATAAAATGCATATCGGGAAGAATGTAACAAAAACATTGTGGAGAATCTCAGATGGAAGGAGTGACAAAGAAAAAATTGTCAAAATTTGTAATGACATTCAGGAAGCCAATCATACTATGAAAAATATGATTTATTCAAATAGAAATGGATACCAAAATATTCTTCCATGGTTATTTAGAGAGAAGGAAAGCAATCAATTAAAAGAGGTCATTCGGAAAATTAAATTTCCCATGGGATTTGCTTCAATGATAAAGAATATCTTAACAAAGAAAGGTGAATTTGGTGGGGTGAAAATTCATGATTGGCATACCTTCATTAAGGTAATTGTTTTGGTAGATTTATATATTATTAATAATTTTTTTTAGTACTTTAATTTTCTTTTCTTTTCAAAAAAATAATGATCCTTTTTTTGTTACAGTATGTTATACCTATATCTCTCCCTGACAATTTTGACAAAAATTAAAACATGTTATATATGATCTTGGAAAATACATGAGGTAAATAATGATTTATGTCTAAAATATTTGTTGATGAAGTTTTCGACATGTGTTTTACTTGAAATTTATATACTCTGATGTTGAAACCTATGATTTTGTTTGTATGACATGTAGGTGGTTTTCATCTAAATAAATCCATAAAGAAGATATAAAATATTAGAGAAGAGAAATTATTTAGTTAATGTGTGAAATGAAAAATTACCTACCTCGAACATTTTTCAATGTGCAAGAACACTACCTCATACACCAAGTTGAGGAGATTGAAATGTGTGGACCTATACACCCAAGGTCAATGTGGATGGTAGAGAGGATCTTGAAGTCATTGAAGGCTTTCGTTAGACAAAGAGCA
>JASDQU010240581.1:47102-61728 GCA_032191745.1 Picea mariana | reverse complement strand
CTATGTCGGGAACATATCGTGACCGTCGTATTTCCTAACTACAAATGCATACTAATGCATACTAAAGAAACACACTTTTACCTAACGACATATTAGACCAAGTAGTTCTTAACTAACTCCTAAGTATCTAAATATCCTAACAGTGGTATGTTACATACCACAAAAATGTGTTATCCCCGGGGCATCATGAATTGTCCATGTAAGTATTCCATGGAATTGAAATTGTTTTTTCCTTATTGGTCTAGAGATGTCATGCATAGAGGTTCCATCCCATAACTTTAGTAGCTTGTCGACAAGAGGATAAATATGTATATCCATATATTTCACTTCTCACTTACCTAATTGGTTGAAAGTACACATAATTACTATCTTGTATATATAAAAGAAATTATGCAATGAATAAGACAAACGAAATGATATGTTCAAAAAAAATTGTAAGAAAATACCTCGATAAATCATTGCCAACATTGTGTGCTCCCTCTTTATTCACATCCAATAAGGAAGGTTAGCATTTATAACAAAAATAGGTCACACTAAGTAAATAGAATTGATCTCATCAAATGGATTGACACAATCAACTGCCAATGAAAGCCCGACATTACAAGGTTTTTCTTTAAAAATCAGTCATCTTTCTTCTATGTTTCTAAATTCATAACCATCTACAGGAATTCAAAGAAAACCATATTCACTTATGTGCTATGCTTTGGCACCTGAACAGTCGTTGCAAATGTGGAATTATCATAATATGATGAAGAACCTTGTGAGACACCTTTTTTGTTACTTGATCGGTTCTATATCTACTGATTTGACATTGCAAGCATTTTGTTTTCGATGCATATTGTCCATAATATATAATATGATAATTCAAATATGCATCAATAACTTGATACTCCATTCCAATATCTTTCATAACAACACACAACTCTTGCTATGTGCGAGGTAAATTATTTAACGATGGTAAGAAAAAATCACCTAACAATCTATAACACAAAAAATAACTAGTTAGTGTAAATAATAGTAATCATAAATATTGCATCCTTAGTTTACACATTAATTGTATAACAACCCCCATCATTACGACTACATGTGATGCAAATCAAGTGCAATTTTTTTTTAAAGCAGGAAAGTAACAACGACAACAATTAATCAACACAACTTGATGATGAACACAACACATGCAAATCAGGAAACAGACAACAATGACCCAACATACTATCACATCATGCTATTGGATGAAACATGTGATAATCAATTAGAAAAAATAAAAACGACTACTCGCCCATCCTACCCTGCAAGGTTAGGACCTCCAGGACACATAAGAAATGCTCAAGCCCAGGTTCCCATCGATTTTGACCATTTAAGGTCTCAAGGATGGTGATAGTTCTGAGGAACAAGGAGGTTTTTACATCTCGCCCGACATAAGTAAGACAATGCCTACAAGATAAAAGACAATCATCAATCAAAAAATGCAACAACACCAACCGACACATGTAACACGAACCTTCAATGCGAGTGAGAAATAACAACCAATGAATCAACAATGCAAGGAGCACAAGTAAATAACAACAACCGAACATTGGTGGCCTTTTGCCACTTACCACCAGATAATCTAAACATTTGGACATTACTTCAATTGACCTTTAACTTACAAGCGAGCAAGATATCTGACCTACACAAACTATCTAGCAGTAACCAACTTGAGGCGAAATTCTATTTAAGGTCCAGGCGCGCTATTTAATCAATCAACCATTAAGTAGAATCTGAGGCGTGAGAAGTAATATACCTTCTGGGGTCATTTATTTAATCACGCAAACATCAGGTCCATGTAAACAATAACTACACTCAATCAACTAGGATTTTTAAATAAAGAAGTGACTAATACATCCTTCTAACTCCTGGAATTAGAGTTTATTCTCCATTGAAAAAAAATTCATCATACACCATTAACTAACATAATCAAATCTTTCTCCATTCTTCCTAATCACAACCCCTTTTATCATTACAAAGAATGAGCATCAAATAATTTAAATAAATGAATACTACCCTATAAAAATTATCAATTTAACATGATGCATTCCTAGGTAACACAATATAACACATTCATTATTGGGTGGCTAAATTTTAATTTACAACCTGTATGGCTATTGGTAAATTTGGTGGACATCAGTAGGTAAAGTTGCGCTATATTCTCAAACAATAATATGTATGCTCAAATCCCAAGCTACAAAGTTTAATAATATTAAACACAAGGAATAGTTGGTCTGGGCTCATTCGACCATGAAAAAATCGGAGACAACCTCTGGGAAGAAAAAACGAAATGCAACAAGAAATAAATCATTCGCAGCATAAAATTAAATCATTCGCAACAAGAATTAAATCATTTGCAGCATAAAATTAAATCATTCGCAGCAAGAATTAAATCATTCACATCATAAAATTTGCTGCAAGAAATAAACCAATCGCAGGAGTAGATGATAAGCCAATCACAGCAAGAATTAAATTGGTAGCAAGAAATAACTTAAAGTACAACCTAAGGCCTGAGCCAAGCAATGAAAACACTCATACAAGGCGTAAGTTAGAGCCCACGAGGGACCAAGGACTTTGCACAAATGACCGTCCACTACATCTTCTCCACCGGCAAGGGTCAGTCGCTTGGTAACTAGCCTAGTGCAACACAAAGGATCACCTCTCCTACTCAATGTATAAGTTACATAAAGAGTTCAACACACCGAAGAGGTGCAGGGACCTACTATCGCTGGAAGGGATGACTGACATACTAGAGTTGCCATGAGGTAACGACTAGAAATGAGCATGTTCACTTCAGAACAATCCAGATCTTGGCCCAAATGACTTGGGATCCTTCAAACCCTGAAAACAAATAGTCATAAGGTGCATTCGCAGAGATATAAAGAAACACGGAGGAAATTGTTGTTGTTTGTTGAGGTAAAAGCTGAGGACTCCACCCAAAGTGCAAGAAAGGGGTAGCACGCAACGCTGAGTTAAAGGGGCAATACACAGAGAAAAAGGAATGGTTCCCTGGGTAAAGATAGGGGTGCAAAGCCGTTGGCTTCCCCAAATGTAGATAAAATCACTGCAAATAAACACTGGGCAGAGGAATGATCCTACACTTATTATCCATGCACAGGAAAGTAGGGCATTTGAGTCTAAATATTTATCATCGGAGTGAAAGATAGTCGATTTGGCTCCTGCTCGACTACTCGGAAACAGACTAATAACTTAAAAGATAAAGGAATAGAAGATAAAAACACAAATTTTCATCCAGATCTTCTCCGTGGAGAAACAAAATAATGAAAAAAAAATGCAATCAAGGAATAACGAAAACGCAGGCAGGAGATACAAAAGCACAGGCAAGATTTTGAGTCTGGGGCTCATTCTCGCCATGCGCAACTAGACAGTAACTCAGAAATAAATGATACTATGGATAGCAAGGTTTCTTATAGGATAAATCAAGCAACAAGGAGATTACATTGATAACAGAATTCTCAAGGAATCCCTTAGGAGACCTACATTCATACCAAAATTGGAAAGAAAACCATTTCTATCCTACGCAACAGTTCTTCCAATGTGGTTATGTATGTAGAAATAATTTTCTTTTTCTTCTGTCAGATTACCATTACAAATTATGATTTTACGAAAAATAATCTATTACAATCACCATAGAAATACATGTGCAAGGAAATCTCATGGCAATGAAATCGTCATCCAAATATAGTAAAATAAACAAGTGTAAATTAAATTTTATTACAAGTAACAACTTTAACAGGCATACCTTTACCGATGACAATGAGGCGAAGAGGTTCTCCCACACGTTCGCTCCCTCCAAATCCCACTTTCCGACTGATGATACCTCACAGATACCTCCCAGCCAACGCTAGAGGTAATCTTCTTCCCCCTAAGCCCCCTGAGACGCAAAGGGGCCACACACACGATACCAAAGAATTCTACCACCCAGATTTCCTCACAAAGTCTAGCTACCACTTGTTACCTGAGCTGGGTATCCCAATTCCCACAAGAGAAAGTTCAGTCAAGATGAAATTTCGGCATTGTAACGTTACGCAAGCCAGATGTGATCATACTCCTCCTCTGTCATCCTTTTTATAGAGTTTCTTAGTCATTTGTTTTCCAAACCCTCATTAGATTCCTTTTTCATGTATTTAATTAGGAAAACCTCCCCCGTACACATGTCGCCTGATCCCCTAGTTGCACCAGAAAATCAATTTATTAATTAATTAAATTTTCCTATTTCCCTCACCCACCTAAAAGAGTTCCTATAAACACTCATTTGTGTCCCATTATTCCCTTACAATTCTTAAATGAATTATAACTTACTTAATTCCTAGTTGAGTTCATAAATAGAAAGTTCCAAAGGCTAGATTCCTTACTAAGTTAGACATCCCCCATTTTCCTTAAGTTTCCCCTTTTCTTTAATTTTCCCTTTTTCTTTAAGTGTCCCCCTTTTTCTTTTAACTAAAAATCATATTTAGCAAGTGTAGAAAAACAACCACTTACCCTTTTAATAAATGTAATCCTCCATTATAATTTTTACTTTAATAATTAAAGTTTGAATTTCTTTACCCCCTTCTTGTTAAATCTCTAATTATTTTTTTGTTGATAGGTTCTACTTAGACCTAGGTTTTAAATTCACTAGGCTTGGCGACACTTCTTAAGGGAAAAATTTTTATTAAAATTAGTCATCACATCATTCATTTTAAGGCCGACCAAATCCTAAGGAGGCATCATTTTCTAGGCACTAGGTTTATTCACTTACCAGTTAAAATCGCCACGTTCCCTTTAGGACGCACTACATGCTCCAAGGGTGCCACTCGCCTCTTTCCGCTTTATTTTCACAACGTTCCCTTGAAGATGCACTACGTTCTCCAAGGGTTCCACTCACCTCTTGACTGAATTTGGTATATGTCAAACCCTTGTAGTCAATACTCCGTCAAGTGATCATGTGGGAGACTAAGGACCTCTAAGGCATAAGGACCCTACCTTATTATGCACCCCTTAGAATCATCATGAGCGACTGTCACAGTCTACCCTCACAGCATCATGGGTCTTCTCAAACTAGGTAATCGTTAACCTACAGTTCAAGCCATGGTGGGAGTGCTAGTAGGCTTTGGCAGGGATGTTGCCACACCTCTCCCTCAATGTATTTGGTTGTCATGTGTGACCCCTCTAATCTAAATGTGAGTCTGGTCAGGAAGCTATCATCAGCCTGCATCCATCAATGAATCATGTCAGCAATAATAATCAACATCATAACAAATAATCGTATGTACATATGTCACATAAAAAACATTCAAACCCTAACAGTCCACTCCCTGACTCGATCCGAAGTCCACAGAGTTTCATTGATGCCTCAACATCCTCAACGTCCAGATTCCTTCACATTGAGGAGAACCCAATCAATATCATCTATTGAGGTAAATACAACAAAAATAACATAACCTCAAATCCACAATGTCTCATAATCATAATCAAAACAGTGAATAGTATAACGTCCCAGATCACTTGCACGCAAGTGTCCTCAAAGAATAAGTCTTCTCACGCAAGAGCGGGATGTTACATACACCCCCTCTTGTTTTAAAATTTGTCCCGAAGTTACATAGTATGTAAGTGCCAAAATAAAGTGTATCACAATATCATATGTCTAACTATCAAGAAAAAATGGGAACTGCAAACGTATATCATATGTGTCCTCCCAGGTCGATGAGTGTGGACTATAGTTGTCCCACTGGACTTTGACCTGATATATTTTTTGACGCCACAGTCGTCGAATGCGATGGTCTAGGATGTGGATTGGCTCCGCCGTGACAGCACCCTTGTTTAATACCTGCAAGGAACTCATGTCAATAACATGTGTAGGATCACTAACATAATGTCTCAAAAAATATACGTGAAAAACATCGTGCATATGCCTCAAAGAATCAGGCAAGGCTAGTCTATAGGTCATGGGCCCCTTCCTTTCCACAATCTCGAAGGGTCCCACAAACCTAGGAGAGAGTTTAGCACCCTTTCCAAACTTGATAGAACTCTTATGCGGTTTCACTCGCAAGAAGACTTGATCACCAACTTCATAACTACGATCGACATGACGCGCATCGACATAACTCTTATGTCGATCCTATGCTTCTTTTGTCCTTTGTCTTATGGTTTGCATTTGGTCTTCCATTTCTTGGATCACTTCAGGTCCCACCAGAACCTTATCCTCAAGCCAATCCCAACTCAAAGGTGTCTGACATAGTCGCCCGTAAATAAACTCAAAAGGTGCCATCTTAATGGTGTTTTGATAACTGTTGTCATATGCAAATTATACCAGTGGAAAGAATTCTTCCCAATGCTAATTTTGGTCCATCACGTACATACGCAACATATCCTCAAAGATTTGGTTTGTACGCTCGGTCTACCCGTCTATTTCCGATTGATATGCAATATTAAAGCTAATTTGGGTTCCCAAGGCCTCTTGGAAACTAGTCCAAAATTGTCCTATAAATATCGATCCTCTATCGGATATAATCCTCTTAGGTACACCATGCAGCCTCACAATCTCACTGATGAAAACTCTAGCTATGTCAAGTGTCTGATACGTCGTATGCACAGGAATAACATGAGCACTCTTCGTCAGAGTGTCGACTACCACAAAAATCAAGTTGTGTCTCCTTGTCGTCAGTGGCAGTCCAACAATGAAATCCATTTAAATAACCTCCCATTTCAATTATGGGATATCGTGTGGATTTAGTAATCTTGTCAGATGTCTATGTGCAGCCTTCACCTCCTAACATTCTAGACATCTTTTCGCGTAGTTGACTATGTCTGCCTTCATTCCTTTCCAGAAGAATAAGGGTTTAAGGTCTGAACTCATCTTCATGACTCCAGGATGAGCCATGTACACTGCTCTATGAGCCTCGTTTAGGATCAAACTCCTCAACTCTTCATTGGGCGATACGTAAATTCAACTTTTAAATATCAATAATCCGTTGTTGTCCACTATAAATCCATCAAATTTTGGTACCATCATTGTGTTTTTTCCGATAAAATCCTTGACCTCTTTGTACTAGTCATCGTCGCATTGTAAAGTTAGAATCTTTTCACATAGATTCATCTGAAGAGGTATCACCGAAAATATGCATGGTATCTGACTCAATGCATCCACCACTCTGTTCATTGTTCCTTTTATGTAAGTAATCTCGAAATCATACTCGCTAAACAATTTCGACCAACGTCGTTGTCACGCGTTCAAGTCTTTTTGCGTAAAGATGTGTTGTAGACCACAGTGGTCTATTTTTAGTTCAAATTTTTATCCAATAAGGTAGTGTCTCCAAACTTTCAAGGCATAAACAATAGCTAAGAAATCCAAATCATGCGTTGCATAGTTCTCCTCATGCCTTCTCAACTTTCTCGAGATGTAAGCGATCACTTGACCATCTTGCATCAAGACTCCACCAAAGCCTTCTTTGGATGTGTCAGTGCATACCAAGAAGTTTGTGTCCATGTCAGGGACCTTTAGTATCGATGTTGTCGTCAACAGCTCCTTGAGCCTCCAAAATTCCTCTGTGCATTTCTTGGTCCAAACAAACTTCTTGTTCTTCTTCTGCAATTCCGTGATTGGATTTGCTATCTTCGAAAAACCCTCGACGAATCACCAATAGTATCCCGCTAAACCCATGAAGCTACACACTTCAGGAACATTTGTTGTCACAGGCCATTCCATAATAGCCTCAACCTTTTCTTGATCCATAGTGATACCTTCATCGGAGATGACATGCCCTCAGTAGTGAATCTTTTATCGATAAAACAAGCATTTAGACAACTTTCCATACAATTTGTTCTCTCGTAGACACTATAGTACCATGCACAAGTTCTCATCATGCTCCTCCATCGTCCGATAGTAAATCAAAATATCATCAATGAATACTTGAACGAACTTGTCCAAGTATTCGTGGAACGCCCCTTTCATCAAACTCATAAATACCCCTAGGGCGTTCATCAGTCCAAATGGTAAAATAGTAAACTCATAATGTTTAAACCTCATCTTAAAGGAAGTCTTAGGTATGTCGTCCTCTTTGATATGTAACTAGTGATACCCTGATATCAAGTCGATCTTTGAAAACACTGTCGCACCCTTCATCTGACCAAACAGATCATCAATCCTTAGCAACTGATATTGATTCTTGATTTTTTCCTTTTTCAATTGACAATAGTCAATGCAGAGTCTCCACGACCCGTCCTTCTTCTGTATGAAGATAACAGGTGCTCCCCACTGTGACACACTTGGACGTATAAGCCCTAGGTACAAAAACTCCTTCAGCTTCATTTTCAACTTTTGTAACTCCAGGGTTGAAATCCGATAAGGCATTATTGTTATCGGTTCAGTCCCCAGTTTTAGGTCTATGGTAAATTCCAATTCCCTCTCAGGCGACATCCCAGGTAACTCCTCAGGGAAGACATCCACAAACTCTCGCACCACGAGAAGGTCTTCCAGACCTTCATCTACCCCCTTCTCGTTTAACACAAGGATTGCATAAAGCTTACATCCCTTGCACATGCTCTTTCGTAGCTGAAAGGAAGAGATGAACCTTAGGTAAACTCCTTGGTTACGACCTACAATCACGCGTTTATGTCCCTCATCATCAACCAAGCTCAATTTTTTCATCTTACAGTTGAGTATCACATCATGTGATTCCAACCAGTCCATACCGATCACGATGTCATAAAACCCTAAGGTTGTGATGTACAAGTTGGCCCTAGTGACAAACTCTCCTAGGTTAAGGTTATAGCTCGTAACCTTCCCTCCAACCCTTTTTTTGGCTCTCGAATCCATTTCTACAAATATAAACTCGTTTTGTTCGACTACCTTTACCTTAATTCTTTTTAGCGTTGCACCAGAAATAAAACTCTCTGTAGCACCTGAATCTATCAAAATGCTAAGGGTCTAATCAGTGACGGTACCTGATGTCTCAAGAACGGTCGAATGGTGCTCTGCCTGGCGGTTGTTCACCACTACATGAATCCAATGGGCCTTGCCCAAATCTCCCATGGTAGTGGGTCCGGCTAATCTAGATGCTATGGTCCTCTCCACTGGGAAGTCATGCTGGTAATGTGGCTCCCCACATGTCCAACACCCTTTCTTCAATCTAGTACTCCTAGTACCCGAAGTAGAAGTTGACGGCCCACCAACCTGGAACCCTGGTTTGTTCTACTGAATAGGCCTAAACTATTGTTGTTGCGGTCGACGTTGGTGTTGGTGCTATTGTCCTCGGTAAAGAATCTACTTCAGAGGCATTGGTCGTCGAGGTGTAGTGAAAGTGGATCCTCTCTAGAAGCCACGATATCCTGGTGAATGTCTAGTTGGTTTCTGATGCTACTGCGCACCAGATGACACCTGCCCCACTGGTCTCGCTGGAGTCCTGCTCTAACCCCCATTGATAATCTCCTCCTCTGATATGAGGGCCTTCTAGACATCATGAAAGGTTTGAGGCATCATAATCCTAACCTTTGCACGAATGCTGACATTAAGGCCAAAATCAAATCTGTTGACCTTAAGTTTCTAGGTATTCAGGTGTGGAGCATACCGAAGTAGCTGCATAAAACGAGCCTCATACTCGGGCATCGTACAATCTCCCTTATACAAGGCATTGAACTCATTGAGATGACGCTCAATGAATTCATCATATAGATACCTCTCCTGGAACCGTTCCTCGAATAGTTCCCATGAAACGTCTTCAACGACCATGTTCAATTGCGGCAGGAGTGTCTTCTACCATAGAAGAGCGCTCCCCTTCAGTTGAAAGACTATCATACAGACCTTAATGTTGGAGATATATTCACAAAGAGCAAATCACATCACCATATTATCCAACCATGCATCGACGGATGTGCCATCCGGGGCACCAAAGAACTCGGGAAACTTGACCTTATCGAGTTCTTTGTGAATGCTACCAGTACCGACCGGAGCACGCAATGGACCCTCGGAGTGTGTTGATGCCCTGACCTCATCTCTATCCAAATGATTGATCAGTGCCTCAGACATCGGCTGAAAGGACCTCATCATCCCAAGCACATCACACACAGCTATTTTTTCCTTCCCGACAACATGTTCGTCTCCCTGGTGGTTAGACCCCTCAGGAATGGATGCTACTAGTGGCGTCGCACCTCCTCCACTAGCACCTCGTCATCTGTCTCTGCGGTGTCCTCTAACCATGCTTACCTACATGAATAAAAATTAATTTAATTAGCAACATCATAATCAATTATTTAATCAATAGAAACTGTAGTGATCCCAGGTCACGGGTTGAGTCTCCTCTAATACCATATGTAATGACCCTCATCGTTATGACTACATGCGACGCAAAGCAAGTGCAATTTTTTTTTTTTTTAAGAAGGAAAGTAACAACGACAAAAATTAATCAACACAACTTCACGACGAACACAACACATGCAAATCAGGAAATAGACAACAACGACCCAGCATACTAGCACATCATGCTACTGGACGAAACATGCGATAATCAATTAGAAAAAATAAAAACGACTACCCTCCCATCCTACCCTGCAAGGTTAGGAACTCCAGTACACATAAGCAACACTCAAGCCCACGTTCCCATCAATTTTGACCATTTAAGGTATCAAGGATGGCGACTGTTATGAGGAACAAGGAGGTGTCTACATCTCGCCCGAGACAAGCAATACAACACCTACAAGCTAAAATAAAATCATCAATCAACAAACGCAAAAGCACCAATCGACACACGTAACATGAACCTTCAATGCGAGCGATAAATAGCAACCAATGAATCAACAATGCATGGCGCATAAGTAAATAACAACAACTGAACATTGGTGGCCTTTCACCGTGCACCACCAGATAATATAAACTTTTGGACATTACTTTGATCGACCTTTAATTTACAAGAAAGAAAGATATTTGACATACACAAACTATCTAGCAGTAACCAACTTGAGGTGAAATTCTATTTAAGGTCCGGGCGCACTATTTAATCAATCAACCATTAAGTATAATCTGAGGTGTGAGAAGTGATATACCTTCTAGGGTCATTTATTTAATCATGCAAACATCAGGTCCATGTAAACAATAACTACACTGAATCAACTAGTATTTTTAAATAAAGAAGTGACTAATACATCTACAACTTACAATACATCCTTCTCTCCTACAATTAGAGTTTATTCTCCATTAAAAACTTTTTCATCATACACCATTAACTAACATAATCAAAGCTTTCTCCATTCTTCCTAATCACAACCCATTTTTATCATTCGAAAGAATAAGCATCAAATAATTTAAATAAATTAATACTACCCTATAAAAATTATCAATTTAACATGATGCATTCCTAGGTAACACAATATAACACATTCATTATTGGGTGGCTAAATTTTAATTTACAACCTGTATGGCTATTGGCAAATTTGGTGGACATCGGTAGGTAAAGTTGCATTATATGCTCAATCAATAATATGTATGTTCAAATCCCAAGCTACAGAGTTTAAATTTCGGTAATAAAACCATAGACAACCCTTTTTTTTTTAAAGAACGAAGACTCTTGTTACCAAGGATAAACATCTTAAAGGAGAATTTTGTGTAGAATTTAAATAAAAAAAAAATTCTTCAATCTAACAAAATTTATGGTTACTAATTCCAAATTACAACGTATTCCCATTTTTGAGATGAAAAAGAGTTCAATAGCATGTAAGGTAGTTTATTCAAGTTTGTGTATTAACAAATAACTCCATTCCTATTAAGATAGTTAAAACAAGTTTGGGTTCCAATTCTCTTCAGTTTTTATCAGGGTACTAAAGCTATTATATAATCCAAAGTACGATGTCTCATAACTTTTATTGACTATGTTTACCTCATACGTTAAAACTTATGTTTACTCACTCTTTTCCCTCACGTTAAAACTGGGCTTTCTTATATTAAATTTTTGTAATGACCCCATTTCTATGTCCAATTTTGCGATAATAAAAATGAATGTCAATCTATGGGTAAGGGTTTGGGACTACGTGCGTTCCAACCAAGAATAATGTAGGTGATAACTCCAGGGAGAAACAAAAAACACAGTCAACAAAATCACAATAAGATTAAACGCAAGGAATAGTTGGTTTGGGCTCGTTCGGCCATGAAAAAATCGGAGATAACCTCTAGGAAGAAAAAACAAAATGCAGCAAGAAAATCACAACAAGAAATAAATCATTCGCAGCATAAAATTAAATCATTCACAACAAGAAATAAATCATTCACAGCATAAAATTAAATCATTCGCAACATAACATTTGTTGCGAGAAATAAACCAATCGCAGGAGTAGATGATAAGCCAATCGCAACAAGAATTAAATTGGCAGCAAGAAGTAACTTAAATTCCAACCTAAGGCTCAATCCAAGCAACAAAAACACTCATATAAGGTGCAATTTAGAGCCCACGAGGGACCAAGGACTGTACACAAATGACCATCCACTACATATTTTCCACTGGAAAGGGTCGGTCGCTTGGTAACTATCCTAGTGTGCCACGGAGGATCACCTATCCTCCTCGATGTATAAGTTACATAAAGAGTTCAACACACCGAAGAGGTGTAGGGACCTACTAATGCTGGAAGGGGTGATTGATATCCTAGAGTTTCAACGAGGTAACGTCTAGAAATGACCACAGTCACTTCAGAACAATCCAGATCTTGGCCCAAATGACTTGGGATCCCTCAAACCCTGAAAATGGAGATTCATAAGGTGCATTCACAGAGATCTGAAGCAACACAGAGGAAATCGTTGTTGTTTGCTAAGGTAAAAGATGAGGTAAAATCTGAGGACTCCACACAATGTACAAGAAAGGGGAAGCACACAATGCTAAGTTAAAGGGGAAATACGCAGAGAAAAATGAATGGTTCATTGTGTAAAGAGAGGGGCGAAGAGCCCTTGGCTTCCCCAAATGCAAAGAAACTCACGGCAAATAAACGTTGGACAAAGGAATGATCCTACACTTATTATCCATGCACATCAAATAAGGGCCTTTGAATCTAAATCTTTAACACCGGAGTGAAAGATGGTCAATTTGGCTCCTGGCCGAATGCTCAGGCATAGACTAATAACTTAAAAGATAAAGAAACAAAAGATAAAAACAAAAATATGCATCCATATCTTCTCCATGGAGAAACAAAACAATGAAAACAAAAATGCAATCAAGGAATAAAGAAAACACAGGTAGGAGATATAAAAGCGCAGGAAAGGTTTTGAGTCTGGGGATCATTCTGGCCACGCACAATTAGACAGTAACTCATAAATAAAATATAATGTGGATATCAAGGTTTCTTATAGGATAAATCAAGCGACAAAGAGATTACATTGATAACAGAATTCTCAAGGAATCCCTAAGGAGACCTACATTCTTACCAAAATTCAAAAGAAAACCATTTATATCCTACACAACAGTTCTTCCAATGTGGTTATGTATGTACAAATAGTTCTCTTTTTCTTCTGTCATATTACCATTACAAATTATGATTTTACAAAAAATAATCTGTTACAATCACCATAGAAATACATGTGCAAGGAAAGCTCATGGCAATGAAATCTTCATCTGAATACAGTAAAATAAACAAGTGTAAATTAAATTTTATTACAAGTAACAACTTTAATGGGCGTACCTTTACTGACAAAGAAGAGGTGAAGAGGTTCTCCTGTGCGTTCGCTCCATCCAGATCCCTCTTTTCGACCGATGAGACCTCATCGTTACCTCCCATCCAACGTTAGGGGTACTCGTCTTCCCCCTAAGCCCCACAAGTCGCAAAGGGGCCATGCACATGATACCCAAGAATGCTAGCACCCATCTCACCTCGCAAGCTCGAGCTACCACTCATTACCCGAGCTGGGTATCCCAACTCCCACAAGAGAAAGTTTAGTCAAGATGAAATTTCAGCAGTGTAACGTTACGCAATCCATATGTGATCATACTCCTCCTCTGTTGTCGTTTTTATAGAGTTTATTAGTCATTAGTTTCCCAAAGCCTCATTATATTCCTTTTTCATTTATTTAATTAGGAAAAACCTCCCCCATACACATGTCGCTCGATCCCCTAGTTGCACCAGAAAACCAATTTATTAATTAAGTAATTTTTCCTATTTCCCTCACCCACCTAAAAGTGTTCCTAAAAACGCTCCTCGGTGTCCCATTATTCCCTTACAATTTTTAAATGAATTACACCTTACTTAATTCCTAGTTGAGTTAATAAATAGAAAGTTCCAAAGGCTAGATTCCTTACTAATTTAGACATTCCCCTTTTTCATTAAGTTTCCCCTTTTTTGTTAAGTTTCCCTTTTTATTTAAGTTTCCCCCTTTTTCTTTTAACTAAAAATCAGATTTAGAAAGTGTAGAAAAACAACTACTTACCCTTTTAATAAATTTAATCCTCCATTATAATTTTTACTTTAATAATTAAAGTTTGAATTTCTTTACCCCCTTCTTGTTAAATGTCTAATTATTTTTTTGTTCAGAGGTTCTACTTAGACCTAGGTTTTAAATTCACTAGGATTGGTGACAATTCTTAAGGGAAAATTTGTTATTAAACTTACTCATTACATCATTCATTTT
>JASDQU010240581.1:34283-47091 GCA_032191745.1 Picea mariana | reverse complement strand
CATGATGTTCCCTTCAGGATGCACTACGTGCTCCAAGGGTGCCACTCGCCTCTTTCTGCTTTATTTGCATAATGTGCCCTTCAATACGCACTACGTGCTCCAAGGGTGCCACTTGCCTCTTGACTGAATTTGGTAGACATCAAACCCATGGAGTCAATACTCTGTCAGGTGATCTTGTGGGAGACTAAGGGCCTCTAAGGAATAAGGACCTTGCCTTATTGTGCACCCCTTAGAATCATTGTGAGCAACTGTCACAATCTTCCCTCACGACATCGTGGGTTTTCTCGAACTAGGTAATCGTTAACCTACAGTTCAAGCCATGGCCTAGTAGGTTGTGGAAGGGTTGTTTCCACACCTCTCCCTCAATGTATCTGGTTGTCGTGCATGACCCCTCTACTAAAAATGTGAGTCTGGTTGGCAAGCTATCGTCATCTTGCATCCATCAACAAATCATGTCAGAAATAATAATAAAAATCATAACATCTAATTGTATGTACATATGTCACATCAACAACATTCAAACCCTAACAATTCACTCCCTGACTCGATTTGGAGTCCACAAAGTTTCATCGATCAATGTATCTGGTTGTCGTGCATGACCCCTCTACTAAAAATGTGAGTCTGGTTGGCAAGCTATCGTCATCTTGCATCCATCAACAAATCATGTCAGAAATAATAATAAAAATCATAACATCTAATTGTATGTACATATGTCACATCAACAACATTCAAACCCTAACAATTCACTCCCTGACTCGATTTGGAGTCCACAAAGTTTCATCGATGCCTTGGCATCCTCAATGTCCAGAGTCCTGCACACTCAAGAGAACCCAGTCAATAGCACCTATCGATGTAAGTACAAAAAAAATAGCATAACCTCAAATCCACAATGTCTCATAATCATAATCAAAACAACCAATAGTATAATGACCCGGATCACTTCCACGCAAGTGTCCTCAAAGAATAACTACGCTCAGTGCACACAAAAGCAGGATGTTACAAATTGACACTAAAAATAGAGAAAACAAAATTGACCTTTACATATAATATGTGACAAATTATATTACATACCTTATGATTTGTGTGAGACAAGTTTTTGACAAACCATTCAATATCTTCAAGTTCACCAACAATATTATAGTGGAGAGAATATTTTTGCTTGAGCCTTCATAAAGGGGTTGTTGTGCCTTCTCAAGCAGATGCACATCATGAATATCATCAAAGTTGTCCTCATAGATAGGAGAAAAGATGTCCTGGATCAATCTATTTGTCCCATCATCCAACTCAACAGTATCATTGGTGTCACATTCTTCCATAGGGTTGACTTGATCTTCAATATCTGTACCATCTTCCACAACTTATACAATAGTATTTCTACTACTACTAGGCAAATTATCCACTGCCACATACCTAGGAGGATTTATCTTTACAATTACAAACAATCAATAAAATTAGCATACATAACAAATATTAAAACAAAAGAAAAATGTATAAATACACTCAATACAAAGACATGTATATTGAATAACTTACCATGGTACAATATGTATACCCCCCTTTAACATGCCCATACCTCCAAAATGTCTTTCAACTATTTTTCTTACAAGTCTTCTTCTATTAACGCCTCTGCATTGATTGCAAGGGAAATAACATTTACCATCACCCTGTGCCTCCAATTCCACCCTTAACCTTGCAAGTGTCATTTCATTCTCTTCAGTTGCAATCATTGGCATTGGGATTTCCTATTACAAAAAAATCCATTTAAGCAATATAAGTACAATATATGAATATATTCTTATGATACAACTGTCATCAAATATTGACCCCATATGTACTAGATAATTAAGTCATTGTCTTCGTATATTTATTAAAGGTTTATAACGATAATCAACAATTAATCAAGAAATAAAAAGAATACATTTTTACGACATAAGCTCCAAATATTCACTATAAGCAAGTAATAAAAGAGAACAATAAAAGATAACTAGACCAAGACAAATTGTGATTCATTAAATCGAATTGAGTAGACATGTTCATACCTATTTCCTAGGCAATAATTTGTGTCCCCAAATAAAACAGGGTCTGGGGGTTAGGGATCTAATTCGGGTATTTAAAAGGATATAAAGAAATATTAAAAATTTATAACCTTCAAAGTACAAAATCCAAGCTATGTATAACAAGAATTGGATCTTAGGAAAGTAGCGCATAGAAAAATGACTAATAATTCATGCAACGAAAAATGACCAGAATTATTTTTTATAATTGTCACACCTACAACAAAATAGTCGAAATCACTCCCCCCCAATAGACTTCTGGCAAACATTGACCAAGTCAATGACTTTTAAATGGTTCTAAAATGGTATTTGGAATTTTCTACATGAGTCGCAAGACCGACGCAAGTTCGTCACAATATTGACTAAAGTGTGTATGTAGATCGATAAACATCTATTGCTAGATCGACAAATGTTGATTGCTAGATCAACGAACAAGTGTCGTAATATTGAGGTAACTAGAAGTCCATCAAAAATACAAAGAACATTGGGGTGCCCAAAAAAAGTATTAAATTTAAATCATTATGTAGTAATTTTTTATGGTACTGTTACCCCCCATGGCTAGGGGTAACTAAGGAGATCATGTCTCAAGGCCCGTAGGTTGCAGAAATGGATTTTCAAGAGCCAGATTGACTAGAATATCCCCATAAGGCCCCTTCTATCCATTATTGCATCATCATGCGTCATTGGCAATAGAGCAACATCCATCACACCATCCTAGCCCCAAAGGAAATCGGATCTTGCTTCATGGGGTAACAATTCTAGTCTCATGGTAAGTGTCATTCTAATAATAGAATCATTTGAACATGTTGTAGAGAGTCTTTCCTTGATTACATAACATTTTCTTGGTTTCACCTTGGTAGTTTTCATTGATTCCTAGTAAGTTAGCCACCCTCAGGGAGAGGGTGTTATTGGGGAATTCCTTAAAGGGTTATCATTCCATTCCCATTCATACTTTCCACCTTCCACCATAATCTTCCTCTTTTTTCCTCATCGTTTTGGTTTTCAGGTGCATTGACCCAAGAAGGGATTGTACCTCATTTCATGGGAGGAAGGGGCTAAAGGGCCATAAGTGAATGTAGATGGAAAAATATAAAATCATATATTATCCTTCCAGATGCTCACCCAAGAGGTATTGAGAACAATAAAATGTTTCTCCTAAAAAAATTGAAGGACCTGCAAAAGAAAATTCACATTAAAATATTTCATGATTGTCAAGGAGGTGCATTTATGTGATGTCTTTTTCTTTCCATGCATATGGAACTCGGTGTACCTAAGCTTCAAGTAACGTTGTGGTACTCTTTTATTTCCATTTATTATAGTACCCAATTGTTTTGTACTTTAATCAATTAATGACAATAAATGGTCTTGGAAAAATGTTGCATCGCAGATGAAGGGAAGCACGCCTTGTACAAAGGCAACCATAAATGAGATAATATGAACCCTTGTATGTCATGAGACCCATGCTCGTAAGTCTTACCCAATCCACCTCACACTCATTACATAACCTAGATGGGTATTCCTCATGAAACATTCCTTAACTTGGGTATTGTTCCACCCAATAGGGCACTCTGACACCCCTCCCATACCTAAACCTTGAAAAACTTATAAGCTCTTTGAGCATTTGTTTAGTTTGAAAGGGGGGGTTTGATGTTCAGGTGGTTTTATTATTAGATATGGATTACTTGGAATGATTCTTGTGACTTGTGGACCCTTGGAGGGCGTATGCTTTTGTCTTTGCAGGACCTTTCCCAATGGATAGGTATTCATGAGGAGATGACATCGTTCAGATCTTCATGCAGGATTTGGAGACCAAGGATGGATGCTAGACCCCACGTCTAGGGTAACCATGTGACGACCATTTTCACCTTGAAGAAGGAGGTTGTTGTCTTCGGAGGCACTCTAGTGTGGCTAGGAGATAAACTCCTACCTTCTTTCCACATGGATGCCAGCCTTTGGAGGCTTGGATATCACCTACTAGCCCATGATGCCATCGAGAGGGGTAGGGTTTGATCAACTGATTATTGGACACTTGGCATGATTTTTTGGCACGTGTGACATGGTAGATGGCCTTTAGAGGCCTAGAATTTCACAAATCAATCTCAATGTTTCACTTTGGGAGCCTAACATCACCCCAGAAGGTCATGATGTCATCCTTTTAAGGGTTATTTTTGTAAAAAAATTATTTTTTTGTAATTTGAATGCGCAAATTAAGAAGTAGGCTCATTTATTGAAAATACATGACTTTTGTTTTAGGTCTTTTGTTGGCTAGGATTTCCGATACAAGTATGGCTATCCACCATTCCTTTTTTCAAGAATTCAATTCATCTCACACAAGATAGAGAATAGGACTGAAATTTTTGCTCCTTTTGGAGTTCTTGGCTATTTTACTCATGTGATATCTCTTGGAGAGAAAGTTTGGATGCTTCTTGGCTCATTTATGGTGGAATTTTCTACAAATTAGGGTTTTTTCTTGATCAATATTGGTGAACTAAGTAAAATCTGCAATTTCATTTCATTTTATTAGATGTTTATGGTAAATTTTACTTATTCATATTGAAGATACATATTGCTTGTCAAAACCCTAAGAGAGGAGCATAAGGTGCTTCCTCCTCTCAAAGGATTGTTTCAACATTAATTCGTTAAGGGGATATCTTCTAGGGAAAACTCCTAAATCCCTAAAGTGATAGCACTTTAATATTTTGATGCTAGAGGCTTGTTGTGACAAATTTTAAGAATCCTAGAAGGGAAGTAAGATTTGCTAGATCCCAAAAGTTCTTTCACTATAGCAACTTATTCTTGAGGTTTAAAGCTCTAAATTTCTAGCACCTCAAATCTCGAGCCCTATATTTGGGACATTGCTATCATTATTCTACAAGTTATATTGTTGTTGTAAATGACTCCATAGCCCAAAAATGCACTAATATCATTGCTCTTGTGAAGGAATTTGATCAAATGAACTCTCAAACACTATTCTCTAAAGCTTCTACTAACCTTTCCTAATATTAACTTAGCTTAACTTGCTAATTTTGTGGTTTTTGTTGCAAATATTTTCTACAACCATCCTAAATGTTGTAATTTGTTGCATACATTAGTCTAACATTAGCCTAATATACTCATAAATTTCTTGGAATGGTTGATAATTGATCTATTGGATAAATGATAAGTTTTCATTATACTTTCATGTTATTCTAAACTAAATTTATTGTGGTTGTTACAAAATACTAATTCTTGTTGTAGACTGTTAGTTTGCTGCAATTTTATAGCATCCAACACATATTTTCATTTTCTATTTTCTCTTTAGGCATTTTTATCATATTGGTACTTGGAAATTTCTATATATATGCTAGATTTATTCTTGTTCGAGGTAGGTACCTGAAACATTTCCTTTGCCTCAATTTCATGAACGTATAACTTTGACTCAGGTAACCAGTGAGAGGGTTATCAAAGCTTGTCCACATCACTTGTTATTTGATCCCTTGAGGTTACCTGGGATGCCTCCCCTGTGGTGGACTTCATCCATCACTAAAACATGGGGATTTCCTACTAAGGTGACAATGGTGGGTTATCTTGTAGTTATGAAAGGATTGAGTAATTTGTATTGGGATTTGAACAAGTACAAACCATGTGATAACATGTACGATTAATTTTATTGACCCCATATGTGCTAGTGATTCCTTAATCATGATTGCATGATGTATGGAATGCAATGTAATAGGTCTTCACTAAGTTGTATGCTTGAAGAGGATGACATGATTCATGATATTTATTGATATAAATTTATTCTTACTATGATTGATATAGGCAACCAATCACATGGTATGATTATACAAGTGTGTATGTAGATGGACTCCAAAATGGTAACAACACTGTGTAGGCTCTTTGATGGGTAACTATTGTCATTATTCATCTTGTTTATGATTAGTGTTGATGTTTTGAGCAGTATTATTTGATGTGTGCTCGTGTGATGTGAACGACGTAGGAACAAGCCTTGTTAACCAACCATCTTATGGATATGGGATGCACCAAGTAGATGTGGAATATGTTTATGATGGGAGGGCTAGAGGTGTCATGCCTACCCAATCCTAATGAGAGACATGGAGTCTCATACATGTAGCCACCAAAACCATATCTACCATATTTTTTGTCACCATAAGAGATTGTACCCACATGTATTCAACCATGGTGGTCGCGTGTTTTGGAGGTTGGGGACTCAATTCATTTCCTCACGCTTGGTTATAATGGTGATCTTATAGGTATATATAGACATTAAATTCTCTCGATATAATATGTACATGATTTTTCATTAGAATTTTCATTTATCCCTGTGAAAAATTCTCTTTGGATTTCTTCCTCCTTGTCAAATCTATTGGTCCATGTTCAAGTTTATTAGGTCAGTTCAATCTAGAATTTCTTCAGCCGCACCATTGGAACAATGTACCTGTTACCCTGTGATAGTGGAAGATGGCATATTTGAGTTACATAACTATATGAAGGATTTCTTGGTTTAACTTTTTTCCATGATGAATACTTTGGCTACTACCATCAATAAATTCAAGCTTGAAGTGCACGATTCAAGACCAATCATTTTGATGCAGAAAAAATCCAAAGACCATCTATATACTCAAACTATGAAGAATATTCTAGCACTTCACAACCAATAAAAGGAGTCCAACTTGCCTCTTATCATCCTTCGAGATCATATGACTAGAATGGAAGCCTCTATCTATGCATGTCAAGACCTCCTGGATTGAATGGTTTATCATGTGAATCTACCAATTTTGGGTGCACCCTAAGAATTTTTTTCTAGTCACGACACAGAAAACATTTCTCAAGAATCAATGGATACTTCCAACAAGGACACCAGAGTTTCTACATCAAAATATTTTCCCTTTAGTTAAATTATGCAATGCTTTGGTTTTGTTAACAAATGAGAGAGTAGACATGCTTACCACAAACCAAAAGTGGGTTGAGTGATCTACTCAAGAAATAATTGTGCATATATAAATACATAAATCTATGCTTCAAGATAAACACACTATCTTAGCATACTAACAACTTGTTGAGAGAATATCTCAATCACACACCAAAATAGGAGTTTACTATTTGGAGAGAATCTCTCATATCCAACTAGATTTAACAACCTCCTAAAACTTAGAAATGGACTTCTCATGTAGAGAAAAACTCTATGTTACAATGACCAATAATAATAACAAACCACAATCTTCTCATGTGATCAAATATCTCACATTAAGTTATAATACAAGAAGGAGTTACTCATTCCAACACTCCCTTTTAATGAGTACTTGTCTGAATCTTTCTTAGGTCAGTTATTCATCATCATCTAGTCCTCTACAACAAATGCTCCACCATAAATTGAAGAACCTCCTAATCAACAAAGTTGATCCTTTGGTGCAACCATGAATTTTCTTCTTCTAGAAATAATCAATTTGTGGAAGTCCATATAAAGGAACAACCATCCATCAGAATACATGGGCACCTAAAAACTGCAACCAGCAGTCTAATAGGATGTCCTTTGAGTACTTGGATCATTCAACTTCTTGATGAATTCCCTATGAATGTGAAACCAATTCCATAGGCATTCCAAGATCTAACCAATGCAACAGATGCACTATAATCCTCAGTTTAATTAATGCATAATGTAGATATGAATGTGGCTATGGCCAAGAGATGTAATATGCAAATTATATTTCTAAATTTTTATTAAATAAACTATGATGCCAGTTGCTAAGGGATGTGGAAAGAGATGGGGGTTTATTAATCCACAAGAAATGAAGGGTCGAAAAGTACTTTTTTATTCATGAGTTTAATTCCCAAATCATTTTTCCTAATTTTTAATGTTTTGAGTGAACCTTCTATTTTTTTTTTTAGGGTTCCCAAAGCCAATTAGTGAATACATGTAAGAGGTTGGGTGTGACAAGTCACATCCCATAGTTATTGGGAGCATGCGGATAAAGTACCATCAATTTAGGGATGAGTGGGAGTCAAGAAAAAAAACAAAAGGAGAGGAAATGTGTAAGGACAGGGGGAGCAGTTTTAGACAGACACATTTTTGCATGGGAAGGGAGAGAACAAAAAGGGATATGGAACTAGAGTTGGGGCAACAATGGAAGGAAAATTATAGAGTGTTTTTTGGAGTTAAAGAATGAAGAAGAAATTTTCTAGGCTTGCAGAAGAACTAAGTTGTCAGGCCTGAAGAGTGAATTCCTGTGAGAGTTTCACTGCAACAACAAGCTTTTTGTTGTTGTTTTCCTGGTAGCATTCCTAGTAGTGAGTTTCCCTTGAGTTCCCAGTAGTGAGATTCCTAATTAACTTCTCCATAGAGACCATGATAAACAAATGGGATGCCCGAGGGACTGAGACGAGTGAAGGGGTACATTGCTTGGTTTGGGCAGGTCGAGAGGAAGAGAGTTGGAGGAAATTTGGGATAACTATAGGATAATACCAGTGGTTTATGAGATTATCTAAGCTATGAGTGGACAATGAGATACAACCTATTTTGTGGACTCCTAGCCTCGGCTTGAAGGTAAATTGTTGTTGAGATATAGAACAACAAATATATGGTTGGGTCGAACATATGTCTCAAGCAACTAGTTGCACAACTATTCTAAAAAGATAAGTGTTTATCATGTTCTGTGTTACATTATAGTTTATTTTGTTGCGTATTAACTCTGTATATGATGATGGTTATATATATATATATAACCATGTTGTAATAGCATGTTGTAATAGAAAAATGGTTAAATCTGTGTGTATTCTCATAGCTAGTAAGCTATAGGATTAGTTAGCATAAAATTATTATTTTTATGTGTATTTTTTATGTAATGAACCTCAATTAAGCTGGGGAATGTTACATACTGGTATAAAAGCTCAAAGTTCAACATTGATTTTGTATGGGCCCATACCAGTGTAAATTTGGGAAAATTTGTGAAAAATCAAAGTGAAATCCCTAGATTTCTAAGAGATTTCAGGTCGAAATTGCCCTCAAAATCATCTAAGAGATGATCAAGGGAATCAATCCCAGGTTTCAAAGTTAAATTCAACTTGGAAGGTTGAAATTTATGTTTTAATGGAGGTTGAAAAATTTGGGAGTGTTTGATGGATCGATGGCCAAGATCACATTTGATTTTGAGATCAACGTCCCAAATTCATCCTAGATTGATCAAAAAATTACAAGTTTTTGAATTTAGCAAAATGGAGCAAATTGACAGTCAAGATCCATTTTCAGAGTTTGGAAAAATGAAGTAGATCAATTTTTGAGATCCATTTTTGGAGTTTGGAAAATGGAGCAAATCAATGGTCAAGATCAATTTTCAGAGTTTGGAAAAATGGAGTAGGTGTTGGTGCAATTATTTGCATAATATATTACCAAACATAAATTATCAACCAGGATTCGTAATCAGTAGAATTGATGCACTATATGCACGATAACAGATAGGTTCCTATGTCTGTTTAGTATAGATTATATAAGAAAACCATTTAGAAACCAACATACTCTTAACAATAACAATCTTCACACAACTCGAAAGCTAGAAAGCAAAAATCATAAACAAGCAAAAGATCTTGATCAGGTGATGGACCTGTTCATTGATGGCTCATGAAAGGAAAATATGAACTTTGATTCTATCCCCTGAAAGAACTAAACTAACAAGTGGAATGCTCCATTAAATCTCATGTATGGTGAAATATGGAGATCCAACTGTTCCTACATTACCACACTTTGCAACAAATTTGAATAGTGAAATCAAACAAAATAACATGAAATCAAAATAATAGGTACGTGAAATGAAAATCTATACTAACAATAAGCTTACCAAGCTGGATCGGTGGCCCTTGTCGATGCCAACATGGAAGCTTTTAGATCAATAGATGATAAATTCTAAGAGGGACAAATTCATTGAATCCAAACTTGCATTAATCTTCAATAGGTAGGTTTACAAAAGGAGTCTCTTCATGAATCCAATCTACATCATAACAATTCTCCTCAAGAACCTATCTCATAACAAATCCCTTAATCTACATAATAATAATTCTCTCCCCAATATACATAATAATGATTATCTCTCCTTTAATGAAGAGAGGGCACTCTCTTTTATACATGAGAGCTTTGAAAGGGAGATAAACATCTCATAATTATAGATCCACTTTTCTCTCAACCTATTTCCCTTTATTACAAAATGTAATCCCTTCAAATCCTCACACATATCTCTCATATATCTTGGATAAGATATGACAACCAAATATCCATGATCTTCTCCTTGGATTAGGATTGAATTATCTCCTCACATCTTGAAATGGTGGAGGAAGTATTTGAGAAGTCTTTTGAATTAATCCTTCACATATTCCTACACATGATAAAGCTCACACATTTTTGAGATATATGAAAACATGTCAATTTTCTTATATTTAATCACAAATTCCCTTTTAATACTAAAATAAATGATTTGGAAAATAATAACGTTAAACCCATATTTAATTATGAAAATGGTATTAATGAATGGTTTATGGAGTGGTAGAATATGGATAAATGTGATGAATGTTGAAAGGAAAAGAGGATGAAAATGCGACAATCATGAGACTCAACATACCCCCCAACTGAACTTGTTGCATGTCCTGATGCAACCTTGCAAAAAACTCTTCTTTTCAATTTTGGTTATGCATGATTATATTTTTTTAACAATAAAGAGGATGAAAATCCCCCCCAAACTGATCTTGTGGCATGTTCTCATGAAACCTTTCATGGTTATTCTTTAGGAATTTTGGCTTCTGAATGAAATCATTCCATGATGTGAAATACATAAGTAATAACTGACATTTTCTTATGGTCGGTTCTTGTGTGACAACCATGAATATGGAGAATGTTGTTTCTTGTGTGAACAACATTCATTTCGTTATATATGTTTTTTTTCCTGTTATTAAGATAAAAAAATTGTTGGTTCTTGTGTAAACAACATTTATTTCATTGACTTGTCTTCTTGCTATAATAATATTTTAAGCACACATGCATGGGAAATGATAAGCCATCAACGTGCATACGAAATCCTTTTCTTCATGTTATGAATCATGCCAAGATAGATCAATAGCTGGAAAAAGTGCAACAAAGTGTAGTTCGGACGATACATGTTGGTCATCAATATATGAGGTGATGAATGTGTAAATGGAATCAAATGGTAATAAATATCCCCCCCAACTGAAGATGTGTTATGTGTACGAAAAGGAGAAAGGAAATGGAACATGGTGAGGGAATTTTCCAAATTCATTCACTCTAGCATGTAAGGAATTGCATGATTAAAGAGTAGAAAACAACATACCTCCACTTACCCAAAAGTAGATGAACTATGTAATAGGAATATGGTTGATGCGGTTGTTGGAGCATGGAAGATGTCACTGTTGCATGATCATGTGAAAGGTGACTATTGTTGTAGATGCGACTGTTGTAACTGCTAGATCAGAGAATGTGAAGTGGAGGAATCTGAACTGTTGTTGATGAATCATGAAAAAGAGGAAGTATGAAAGTGGAACTATAGTACTCTCATGTAGTTGAAGTCATGTTGTTGTAACTACTGAGGAGTCATGGAAAAGTGTATAGTCTTCACCTGCTGCGAAACCCGATGGTACAATTCTAGTCATGCGAATGAATGTGTCGATGTCGAGCATGAAAAGAAGTCATTGGATTACCGACCATTGATGAATGTCATTAACCAATGCGAGGAAAACTCACCATTGATGTCAATGAGTGCCAAGGTACTCGAGTACATCTTGCAAAGTGTGAATGAATGAGCTGATGTCGAGCCACTTGCAAGATCTGATGATCAAGGGACAATGATGTATTCCCATGATTGTCAGCGAGAGAACTTTCCATTAAGGCATGCAAGCCTCCAGGTTCTCCAAAGGAACTCTAGTCTATATCCCAGATAAGGTGTTGAGGTCGATGGGGCAAGACTTGATGAAAGTCGGGCCTTAAGGAATCCCACATCAGTCAATGCAAGTTCTGATAAAAATATTGGTAGGACTATAGGAAAGATCTCAGTAGCAACAGTGTTTATGGAAAGGCAAT
Organism: Picea mariana; assembly: GCA_032191745.1. Lineage (NCBI taxonomy): Eukaryota > Viridiplantae > Streptophyta > Pinopsida > Pinales > Pinaceae > Picea > Picea mariana. The sequence continues at coordinate 34,962 of JASDQU010240581.1, read as the reverse complement.
GTAATCATGGAAAGGGAGATGGATAGTTTTATTGACAAGGCAAAATGAATTGAAAAAGATAAAGAGATGTATGCAACTCGGAAAGATAGGCGCGTGCGAAGTCATGAAGGATAAGGTGATGGAAAGTGGATTCCCGCATGGGTGACGAATAAGCTTGTAAGGAGAAATGTAAATGATCATGTCATGCCGTAGTTGGTTTTATGAAAGATGGCAGTGTAGCGACAAACGTCATGACATGTGCGATGAAAAATTTAGCTCCTTCAAGCTTTTAATCAAACATGTTTTTGCAATTCTTGAAAATCATTGTGGCATGGAATGTGAGCGTCTTCATTCCTGCAATCAAACTTAGTACTAATCATGCAATAAAACTTGTGAGATCATCATAAAACATAGAATGTGAGATTAAGTACGAATGCAACAAATTAAAGAGATAAAAAAATACGTTCTTATACCTGTTGTTGTGGTTGTTGCACGCGCATGCTTTTTCATCGTTGATTGCTTGCTAAACTGACTCCAAGAAACCACTTAGCATAAAATCCTAAGGCGTAAAAACATTATTGTTTTAGGAATGATGAGAACGTCCATTTTCAATTTTATTTATTTTTGTTGTTTTTATAATTTGTTTTCAAAAAAAAATTATCGTTTTGTTATTATGATATATATTTTTATAACAAACAAA